>KN823109.1:51783-73924 GCA_000827465.1 Tulasnella calospora MUT 4182
AGAAGACCCAGGGCAAGCGTACCGACGAAGTGGCTGTGTCCGGTTCGTCAAGTTTGCTCCCGTCGATCGTGATAACCTGGGGCTGTTGGGGAGACCCATCAAATTCCTCGGTGAGACCGTGAGTTAGAATAAGCTCCCCACCTCAAACCGAGTGCGTCGGACGATGGTTTATGCAAGGGGATAGATCTTGTTAAAAGCAGGATCAAGCGTGTTAGAAGGAATTCCTATCAATAATGCGAGAGCACGTACTTAGCGGCTTGTATGCCTCCATTCGGGTCTTTGGCCGAATAGAAGAGAGTTGGATCACTGAGACATAGCACCGCAAGGTCCAACGTTCCCGAAAAGTAAAAAGTCTCTGATTCGTTCAGCACCCTGACGATCCTGCAAATTGCTTCGGCCTCATGTTGTGTGACAGGTGGTCTTGGACTGAGCAACAGTTCGGGCCCTGAGGAAGACGACTCGGACAGTGTACGCTGTCGATGGTCGGGTAGTGTTCAGGAGCGCGCTGTCATATGACTGGTTTAAGCATCCTTTTACGTCGCTGGATTGACCTCGAGGCGTGCTGAACAAGGTTGAGGATGGCGATGTGCATTGTGGCAGGTGATTGAGTGACTGACAAGGAAGTCAGGCGCGCGCACCAGCCCAGATTGGAATTTCTACTTAACCTCGACTTTTCTCCCATCCCCAGTCATCTACCCCTCCTCCCTCTCACACTGGGCTTTCGTGCTCAATAGTGCCGCCGCAACCCGCCATTCTCTCTGCTGTCAACCCCCGACGATCGAGTGAGATCCAGCTTTAGCCATGGCCGCACCCGCACCTGCTCGGCGCCTCTCTCAACGTCGAGGCTCGATGGTGGCCCCGGACCCGTTCGGCATCCACGATATACCCACACCAGCATCAGGCTCGTCTCGCATTACGATCGTTCGCGTCCCGACCGTCAAAGATACGAGTGCCCCAGCGCCAACCCCGCCTTCACCTGGTGCAACGTATCATTCTCGCGATCGCGAGTCGGGCTCTTCCCTCGCAAGGAGGTCCAGCTGGGGCTCAAACAGGTCGGGTAGCTCCGACTTCGGCAGTGGGTCTGCTGGTGCAGGAGGCGGTCGAGGAAGGATGAGCTTCGCGTTTGCGAGCTTTACGCCCATACACCCTCCCTCTGGCCCTGCCGTGCTCGATCGTGGCGGTGCAGTCACGCCCACAAGCTCGGGACCCCCATCCCCATCGTCTTTTAGAAGCCAAAGGTGACCATGCTCGTCAATTATCTAAACGTTGGATGTGACTCTGACGTCACGATGGTCATTCAGGCGGAGTTTCAGTAACCCTGCTCAAGCCCAACCAGTCCCTCGAGCGCAACCCCTCACGCCTCAGCAGCTTTACGAAGTTGCACAGCAGGCCACCAACCCGTCTCAGGCCGGCTCAAGCTCTCCGAAGTATGGATACGGAGGAGCACCCATTCCTGCCTCCCAAGCCTCGACTCAGGGAGAAGGGCCAGCACCTTTCGTACCTCTGCCGAACGAAGTCTACTTGCCATTCATCAACCGGCCCCAGGAAATTCAGCAGCTGCTATCAACTCCGCAGACTAGTCGGCTCTTTGCGCTTCTAGCCTCCACTTTCCCTCAGGAACCTACTGGAGCATCCATCTCCCGTCCATCTTCATCCATGTCTGTTCGTACCGCAGGCGGAACCCCCATCCACTCGTCGTCGCACCCTCAATATACTCTCGATGAACTCCCCAAGGATCCTCGGGAATGGTCGTTTAGCCATCTGAGCTTCTGGTTACGTCACGTTACTCGTCCCGAGGCACCCGACAGGGAATGGATCCATGCTATTAGGGTCTGCGTCAATTCCCGCAGCGAAGTCCTATGGCAGAGATTTGCAGGAGCCTTAGGTGTACCTCCCGGCTTCGAAGAAGAGGAAGAGGAGAGCGCTTTGGTTGATGAAGATGAATTCCTGGAAGGCGACGAACGGCCAGTTGGAATCGGACGAACAACCAAGGGACCTGCCGTAGCTGCACTCAAGGAGCGTATAGTGGATGTAGCGAGTGAAAAGGCGGAGTCTGAGGCTGCGGATGAAGGGGAATACTTTGGCGGTGAAGAGCTAGATTTCGAAGAGGAATACGATCCTTCTTCCTTACCCGGATCTGAGGCAATGATCGAGCCAATCACCGCATCTTCGCTACCGCCGCCTCCAGGTCCAGCAAATCTGGTTTCCCCTCCCGGAGAAGGGCTCGGCCTGACACCTAACGAAGGCCACTCGCTCGAAGGAGTAACAGAGGAAGAAGAACCTGAAGAAGAATCACTGCCAGCCAGTTCACCCGCACCCACAAGTGAGGATCCGATTCTTCACACTCTTCCGTCTTCATCATCTTCAAGTTCAGTCTCCAAGACCTTCCTTGGGCCGGGAGGCCAATACGCTCCCAAGACGCACTCACCACTTGCAGGAGAGCCAACTCTCAACGTCATTGGGCCGTCACCTAAATTAGGGGACGAAGGAGAGCAGCAAGACCCAGAGATCGATTTCCCAGCCCAACCAGACCCAAACGCTGAACCTATTCAAGGCATTCGGATCATGAACGCACCCATGACCCTCTTCCCTTCATTGACTTCAGATGAAGCAGTCCCGAGCAGCCCGTTAACATATACCCCTCCTCATACCTCTCAACCGGTTTCTCCTCCGCGTGGTGGCGGTTCCGGAGTCGTTGCTGAAACCGGCGTTCTTCGCCCGCGTACAGGATCGAATTCTTCCTTCCGGGCACAGCTGCTTTCAGGCGGGAGGTTAGGAGGAAGAGAACCAGCGCATCAGAGGACGCAGAGCTTCGGCGCCTATGGAATGCATACCAGGAAAGGCAGCAGCAGCGCACCCCATTCGCCATTGTCACCGTTCGTTGCTGGTGGTCCACTTTTCCCTGGATCGTTTGCTGGATTGGGAAGCGGAAGTCCCGGTGGCACGGGAGGGTGAGTGATCACAAGGGGCCTTGTGTGCCGTCTTGTGACTTTGGCTAATTCAAATTTGCTTTGTAGAACGACTGGACCGGCCATGCTCCTTCGAAATCCTCGGGCGCCACCAGGTGGACGCCCAGCTGGCATCTCCCTTGGGGCTGGAATGCATTACACACCCAGGTCAGGAAGGGCCTCTGGAGGAGTAATTGGCGAGTCGGCTGTGAGCTTGACGAGCGAGAGTGGAGGGATGAAGTGACAGCGCTATCGATGGAGCCGCTCGTTGCGTTTTCGAGACCTTGATAGCAGATATGCCAACCGATAGGTGAAAGTGATCCCTAGCGGCAGAAGGCAAACCATGAATTTTTATATACATATTGCCATTGAGATTGCTTACGACGCAAGTAAGTCTATTTCATGGACCGAGAATCGTAAATGGCTAGCTCGCGTGCGGCGTCAGAGAAGTTACCCGCGCTCGATACGGCCGGGCATACAGCCAGAAGAATATATACGAAGAAGAGGATAGAGACTGAATTTTGGCAAAAACAGCTTGAAGGAAATTTTCAATCGAGGCAACTAACTAGCTTAAGTGCCAAATACCCATGCCTGAGGGCATAAAATGGGAAACAGGGTTTAACAGGTAATATTAACCCACAGACGCGCGTGGCGCGCCCATTTCGGAGTTTGTCGGCCTCGTATCGACCACATATATCGATATCCTCCCTTCCCGCTCGGATGCTTGCCCACCAGCACCAGCACCTACTTAGCCCGACGCGCTCGCCAGTGACTAACAATGTACCCTTTTTCCGCCCGTCATTGCGGATCAGCACTTGACCGCGTCCTACTTGCCTCCTCCGAACGGTGTGAAAACTTGACTTGCCCGCCCCGAGATCGTTGTGATCCTTTTCAACTTTCGCAGTCTGCGCAAGGCGTTACTTACAACGAGCTGGAACGCTATTTCTCCACGCCCAATCCCACCCCAAGATACGGTGATCTCAACGCGGTAAGGGCTCGCGGCCTTTGTGGCACATCTGAGAAACATTCCCGATTTGGAACCATCCGCTCTTATCAAAACCTATAAGAACCACCAACTCGGTCACAGAAGACGAGATCCACTCCTTCCCAGCCACCAGTCTGCTGTAGCATCAGGCGAAGTGAAGGATGTCACTCAGTCCGATAGATCCAGGTCGGT
The DNA here is from genome assembly GCA_000827465.1 of Tulasnella calospora MUT 4182. Classification (NCBI taxonomy): domain Eukaryota; kingdom Fungi; phylum Basidiomycota; class Agaricomycetes; order Cantharellales; family Tulasnellaceae; genus Tulasnella; species Tulasnella calospora. The sequence goes on from KN823109.1 coordinate 55,909, forward strand.
CGCCGCTGCTATCGATCGCAACTATAAGCCATTGATTGAGATGCCCTTTTATTAGAACCCCCGAATGTGGGTAAATTTGAATTTGAGATATCACTAGTAATGCCGACCTCCAACCTGGAGCCTCACATCCGACGCACTGCGGCCACTCTCGATCCTATCTTTCGTTGTTTAGAAATCCCTCATCCACCCTGGTATCAATCTCGGCCCCTCACCTGAACCTCTCGGTGGAAAGCTCCTCTTGGAAGAAAGTGTCACCTATGGGCAACACGGCGAATTATACAAGGGCGTTTGGGCACTGTCAGATCACGATTACAAACCTGTTGCTCTTAAATGCATCCGACTCCGCGGCCTCGCTGACGACCTTGGTTATGACCATAACCGAATGTATGGGCTCGAACGAACTTTCAAGGTGGGGGGAAAAACTATAGTTCTCTACCTCAGAAACATTTTGAACTTGTTTCTATTCTGTACGCATAGCGAATCGTCAAAGAAACGTCGATATGGGTATCCTTAAAGCACCCCAACATTCTACCCTTCTACGGGTATCAGACAAGGGACGAAGAACTGATTCTCGTCTCGAGGTGGGGCGAAAAGCAAAGCTTAGACCGTTTTTTGGCACTCTATCCTGAATTCACCATCATCGACAAACTCGAGCTTGTGAGTGTTAAAACGTTTACTACTAGTAGTTGTTCCTGAATCTTGGGCGTATAAATGTAATCTAGCTACACGAAGCGGCCTGTGGACTAGAATACCTTCATTCGTTGCAACCGCCAATAGCTCACGGAGGAATTCAGCCGAAGAACGTTATCATCACCGACGAACTCCACGCGACATTGAGTGATGTGGCGCTATCTAGAGTGATGACGAATCTAGGTGTACGCTCCGGGCTAACAACAGGAGGTCAAGCGGTGGAATTCGCAGGATATCATGCGATAGAGTTGCTTTTAGAGGAGTCTCTGCCGACACTGATGAGTGACGCGTACGCTTTCGGTGGACTTATTTTGTCGGTGAGTTCATATTCCCTCTATATCTAACTTGGGTATGCCACTGACGCGGCCGCCAGACCTTGTCCGGGAAAGCACCTTTCTGGAAGAAGAGCACTTCCGCCGCTGTTGTGATTGCTATAGCGCATGGTTCGATTCCCCAACCAAAAGACCACCCTCAACTCCACGATTGCGACGATATTTGGGAAACTCTACGGGCTTGTTGGAATGCCGGTCCTGAGAAACGACCAACTATGACTACGGTCAGGAAGGAGGCACGTTGATCACAGTTTGGCGACTATATATCGAGGTTACTGACTATCGGTTATGTCCTTCCTCAGCTAGAGGCTTACATCTCCAAGTACGAGAAGTCGTGGGGGTCGACCTCCCCAAAGCGGGCTCGCGATAAAATTCCGGTCACCGAAGGGGACACGACGACGGTAGGAAACAGTGGCTCGATCCCTCGATTGCTACCAGTCAGTAGTACTTTCGCTCACCATCACCTCCTGAGTATTGAACTGACGAGCACCTTTGCCGCCGAACTCTCCTGAAGACGACTGATTTTCTCAGATCGGCTCCTCCGGAAGAATCGCCTTTCAAGTCTGGGGCTCCAATTCGCGACATTATGCCCCAATACAAGCTTGAAGGAACTCTTGTCAAGATTGAACAGGTTGGCTCGGGTGGCTATGGCGACGTATTTCAGGGAGTTTGGAAAAGGTCTAATGACGAAGTCGTGCTTGTCGCTATCAAAAGCATCAGAGGCAACGTCACTAGCGAAAAAAGCGGGGATGTGAATCAGGAACAATCGGACTTCATGATAGTATGGAATTTCAGATTACGAAGGTTTGACATCGATCTAACATGGAGTCTAATCTATCATGCTGTCAGAGGATCATCCGAGAGACCACCATCTGGAAGGTCGCGCAACATCCCAACATCTTGTCTTTTTACGGCTATCAGATCGTCGGTGGAGAGGCAATGCTGGTTTCTCCGTGGTGCAAAAATGGAAGCTTAGACTCTTACATTGACAAACACAAAAATCTAAGTGAGGGAGAGAAGCTCAAACTCGTACGTCACCATATCTTGCCGCTGAACTGTGACTCTAAGTATGGCATCGATGGCGGATATAGCTATCTGGCGCAGCTCGAGGCTTGGCATATCTTCACTCTCGCAACCCTCCAATCGCACACGGAGATATCAAGCCTCAAAATGTAATAATCACGGACAAAGTCGAGGCTGCCCTATGTGATTTTGGAATTGCAAGGGTTATGTGCGACTTTACTACGGGCGTAACTTCGCGGAATCCGGGAGCAGGAACTACTCGATATCAAGCAAAGGAGCTACTTCTCGATTCGGCGCAACCAACAAATATGAGTGACTTGTACGCTTTTGGTGGACTCATTTTAGCGGTGAGCGTAAAATCCAGCAGGGGTTCACTGATTCTAATTCGTAAATTCTTTTCAACCTGATAGACAATGAGTGGGAAGCCTCCTTTTCACCAACACAAAACAACCACGTCTGTTATACTTGCTATAACACAAGACCAAACGCCACGGCCAGCTGACCATTTGGAACTGGACGAGAAGGACCCATTGTGGAATTTGTTAAGGGAGTGTTGGAAGACTGACCCAAAAAAACGACCTACAGTAAAGCAAGTGAGCAGGATGGTACGTCTAGCTTCATGACACGTCTTTTCTCTAATGACTCACCGTGTATCTTAATCAAATAGCTTGAAGGGCAGATTCGACGTCGGTCTCGGCTACGAGCTGGTCCTACCACTTCCTAGATTACAGACATGTAGAGCGAATATTTCATGATGCCTGACGCCGTGAGAATTGTGGATCAGCTGAATGTATGGACAGAGTCTTTTCAAATTCCCATTTATTACGCCTTTCCTACTGGCATGCACTGTCGTTTTCATGTACCTTTCTGTTGATTGCCGCGATCGAGAGCTTGTGTCAAGTAACGCAATCCCGGAATCTCTCCTAGTACTCGTTAAAAAGATTTGGTCCTAGGGTGCCGCCTATTTCATACTGAACGCCGAATGTGAACTCTGCGTGTTGCACATTTTGGTAAGTCATATCGCTGCCAGGTCCACATGCCCGCACTGTGGGAAGAGAGCCCTATTCGTCTTTCTAACCGCCCCTCACCCAAAACCACGACATCTCTGTCTAACTCATAATGGATGATTCGAGTCCTCCAGAAGGGACGCCACCTTTGGGCCGGGAGGTCAATACACTCCCAAGACACACTCGCCACTTGCAGGAGAGCCGACTCTCAACGTCATTGGGCCGTCACCTAAATTAGGGAGGCAGGAGAGCAACAAGACCCAGAGATCGATTTCCCAGCCGAACCAAACCCAAACGCAGAACCTATTCAAGGCATCGGATCATGAACGCACCCATGGCCCCCTTCCCTTCGTCGACTTCAGAAGAAGCAGTTTCAGGAAGCCCGTTATGTAACATATGCCCCTCCCTATACCTCCCAATCAGTTTCTCATCCTCGTGGTGGCGGTTCCGGAGTCGTTGCTGAAACCGGCGTTCTCCGACCGCGAACAGGGTCTAATTCATCCTTCCGGGCACAGCTGCTTTCAGGTGGGAGGTTGGGAGGAAGAGAACCTGCGCATCAGAGGACACAGAGCTTCGACGCGTATGGGATGTATCCCAGGAAAGGCAGCAGCAGCGCACCCCATTCGCCATTGTCACCTTTGATTGCTGGTGGTCCACCTTTCCCGTTATTGTTTGCTAGATTAGGTAGCGGAAGTCCCGGTGGTGCGGGAGTGTGAATGATCACAAGGGGCCTTGTGTGCCGGCTTTAAACCGACTGGACTGGCCATGCTGCTTCGAAATCCTCGGCGCCACCATGTGGATGCCCAGCCGGTATCTCCCCTGGGGCTGGAATGCATTACACACCTAGGTTAGGAAGGGCCCCCGGGGCAGGAGTAATAGGCGCGGCGGCAGCGAGCTTAATAAGCAAAAGTGGGGAGATAAGCTGAGAATTGAAGGTTTTTTTGCTGTTTGATGAGGCCTTCTGGAATGTTTTAGTTTGGACTAGGTCGAGCAATATGAGGTTATCCTGTTCTCCCCCACCCCCAAGTATACCGAATGAAAGTTGCTTGTTAGGGCCACCGCTTTCCGCGCCATAGGGAATAAACAACGAATGCTCTTCCACACAATCGTTCGATTGATATGTATGAATCAGATCAAATAATTCACTTAGCAATGCTGGGGAAAGGTTTTGGGAACTAACGGGGATCATCTGAGAAGATCCCTTGAACACGCGGCAATAAGGCGATGTGCAACGGGACAGGCATAAAAGGTAGAAGCGTTTCAACCACTCCCACCAGACGTTATCAAATTTCTCGTTGAGTATGATCCCACTTCATCAATCCAGAATGGACGTCCAACAGACGGAGAGTAACGACGCAGAATCATCACAGCTGCATCCCGCGCAAGTCCGTATCACCCTTTCGTCAGTCGACGAATTCACGCTACTAATAAAGCGGTTTTACCAGGATACAGACTCCCCCTCTCCGTCATCTTCTATTGTATCATTTCCACCTGAAGAATCCATTATCCAACCGGGCGCCCCCGTTCGCGATCTCCCCCAACTTGAGGGCACAGTCTCAAAGATAAAACGAATTGGTGGAGGCCGCCATAGCAGTGTATACCAAGGAGTTTGGGTACGATCGACCAAAGATGTTGTCATGGTCGCCATCAAATGCATCAGGCTTAACGAAGATCTCGATGACGGCCGGAGTCAGGACAGATTGGTCAAGGTAAGAATCATTAATCGAATCAAGAGGCATTTAATCAATTCTTTGTCTACTCATTATACATAGCGTTTCACGCGAGAAACCGTTGTGTGGCAAGCCGCTCAACATCCTAATATCGTACCTTTCTATGGCTATCAGATCGCCGACGGAGAGCCCATGCTTGTCTCGCCGTGGTGCGAAAATGGCGGCTTACACACGTTCCTTTGCAATAATCCTTCATTAAGCGACGTTGATAAGCTCAAGTTGGTGAGTATCGCTGCACCTTTTCCGAGTACTGCAACACCTTATCGATATCTAGCTGCGTGATGCCGCTCATGGCCTGGCCCATCTTCACTCCCTGGATCCCCCGGTTGCTCATGGGGATATCAAACCTGAGAACATTATGATCACCGACGATGGACATGGGGCCCTACGCAACTTTGGGCACTCGAGGCTCATGATCGGTCTAAACGGACACACGGGTTTGACGACTGGAGGTCAGGGCGCAGAATGGGCCGGATACCAAGCGAAGGAATTATATGACGGTTACTCCCGCCCAACAAGTATGAGTGATGTATTTTCTTTTGGAGGGCTGATATTAGCTGTGAGTCTGCGATTTAGGCATCGGTTAGAAACGCACTCACCATCCGGTAGATAATGTCCGGTAAACCCCCATTTTACAAAAGCGCTCGCATGGCGACTGCTGCTGTCGTCATCGCCATTTACCGGGATGAGACCCCAAATCCAAAGGATCATCCTGAGCTCCCCGAGGCCGATCGACTGTGGTTTGTCATGAGAAAATGCTGGAGTCCTCGCTCCGAAGACCGACCAACTGCCCTTGATGTTATCAACGATGTAAGTCAATTGGTGGCTGTAAAAGTAACTCCTCATTAATGACCAAAATCGTTTACAGTTGGAGATTTCAATTCGCTCAGAACTTCAAGAGCCAGACAGCCCTAAGGGCTCGCTCAATGTCCTCGTTGCCACATCACAGTCAAACGAGGTGTCAAACACGTCTTCCACAGAAAAGTCCTCCCGTGTAAGAGGGAATTTTTATACATAACCTGTCGACTGACGGACTCTATTATACCCGAAGTGTGAAGGCTCTTCACGTTCTCCATCACTTGAAGAATCCGTTGTTCAATCAGGGGTGCAAGTCCCAGAGCTCCAACCTCAATTAGAAGGTGTCCTTTCCAAGATTGAAAAGATTGGCACTGGAGGCTTTGGTGACGTTTATCAAGGAGTATGGACGCGGTCTAGTGATGACCCGGATATCAGGCGTGTGGCGATTAAAAGCATTAGGGGTGGTTTTGCAGACGAGGAATCCGGAAACCAGAACGACTCGGAGCGCCTGCTGACGGTAAGGTCTTACCTCTTCCGTCTATGAAGAAATATTTGATTTAGCCTGGTTCGTGCACAGAGGATCAAACGAGAAACTGCTATTTGGAAAGATGCGGCCAAACATCCCAACATCCTACCGTTTTACGGCTATCAAATTATTGACGGAGAGCCAATGCTTGTTTCACCGTGGTGCAAGAATGGTAACTTAGCTGCGTATCTTCGCAAGCACGTGGAACTGACGGATTGCGATAAGTTAAATCTAGTGAGCAACTTCTCCTAACGTCTGTGTTTTGTTTCCTCAAAGACTATGCTCTGTGTAGCTATGCCATGCTGCGCGTGGCTTGGCACACCTTCACTCTCGTCAACGTCCCATCGCGCACGGGGATATCAAGCCTGAGAACGTCATCATCACCGACGAACACAGCGGGGCGCTGTGCGACTTTGGAATATCAAGGGTCATGACTAGTTTTAGGACTGGTTATACAACAGTTAATCAAGCAGCAGGCACAACTCGATATCAAGCAAAGGAGCTTTCCCTTGGCCAGACACGACCTACCGACAAGAGTGATGTATATGCTTTCGGTGGATTAATCCTTGCTGTGAGTAATTGATTTGAATCCAGTGGGAAATAGCAGCCGATGTAAGCCGGATTCCAATTAGACAATGAGCGGGAAACCTCCCTTTCACCAGCACAAGTCGGCCCCTCCCATCATCCTCGCTATTAACAAAGGTCAAATGCCGATACCTACTGAACATCCCGGATTACCTGAAGCTGATCCGTTGTGGGGTCTACTCCGGAAGTGCTGGGATCCGGTTCCGACGAGACGACCCTCCATACGCCGAATCATTGCTGAGGTGAGACTTTACGATTCTGATACTCCATCATTGAATAATTGTGGCCGAATTTTGGATAGCTTGAAACTGAGATAAGGCGTCGCTCGGCTAATGGACCCTGTTCGGCTTCGGGCCCTCAGCCTCTCTCCACACCTCCGCCTTCGCCGAGTTCTAAGATCACAACAATTTACGGTGCTATCCTCAACTATATTTCTAGCCTCTTTACCGGATTGGGTGTTGGTTCAACCCCTTCCAACTAATTTTCGGCGCTCACAACTCCATCATCCGCAAACCTCTAATGACATTAGAATAGTCGCTAAAATAAGCCCGTTACTCTTCATACATGTATATTCAGCTGTTACTGTCCCATGTTATCCAGGTGCATTTTTGGTGAGATTGTTGTGTCATTATCTCCGCTTAGGGCGACCAATGAAGTCAGCTCCCCGCTATTGTGAGAGTTTCCGAATTGTTATCGAGACCACCTTCATCAATCATGGATGCCCCAAGTCCTCCAGAAGGGACTCCCCCGCCTCCACCACCAGGCCAATCAGCTGCATCAGGGTCTCCGACGGATTTCCTGAAAGCTGTTATTGGGAAACGAGTTGTGGTCAGATTATTGTCTGGCGTTGACTATCGCGGTACGGGATCTAGAACCTACCCTGACACTCCAGTCGAAGACTGATGTTCATCATGCAGGTATCTTGTCTTGTCTTGACGGATACATGAATATTGCTCTTGAACAGACCGAGGAACATGTTGCGGGCAAAATCACGAATCGGTATGGGGAGGCCTTCATTCGCGGCAATAATGGTACGCGTCGAGCGTCGTCAAGCCCTCCGCCCACTGACCACTGACCAGCATCCTCATCTCGGATAGTCCTGTATATCTCAGCAGCTGAACCATTGCACTGAGCAAGCACAGCACTTAGAGTGGGCCTCTGTGCCCAGCGTGCTTCTTGCACAACTCATCAAAACTTTACGTCAGTCGATAAAATATCATACAAAATATTGCTATATCTTCACTGGGACACCCAGTTCGCCTGCCACTTCACGCAGCCTTGACTCCCAGCCACCCACTTCCTTCAGTCGCTCCTCGAGGAAAGCGATCTCCCTTTCGATACCCATCCGCTCTTCTTCCGTGCCAATTCGCGTCTCCGTCCAAGTGCCCTGACCATCTCCAACTAACGTTAGCAGGCGGGTATGATATTTTGTCAAGCTTGGTCTGAAACAAGCTAAAACGTTAGCGGCCGGTCTAACCTTTTCAAGAATTCGACTTACCGGTGCGAGATGGTGATGAGCGTGATGCCCATATCCTTTGCATGCTGGTACATTAGTCCTTCAACGTCGGTGGATACGGCGGAGGTGCATTCTGTGAATTCCGTATTCGCGTCAGCGTCTCTCAGAGCGGTCTTGGAATCCGCACCATCTAAAATAGCGAATTTGGGATGGTGATAAAATAGTCGTGCCATTCCCATCTGCATCAAGATCAAGTGAGAGGATATTCGTGGGCACGCCAAGAGGAATACGCACTCTCTGTTTCTCTCCTCCGCTCAAAACATCCCTCCACTCTTTACGAGTCGTCCATCCCCCTTCTCGGTCTGGTAAGTAAGCGAGATGAACTACTTCCAGGATTTTTATGAGATCGTCGTCTGTGCGACCAGATGCCTTGAATTGAGCATAAGAGTGTGGATATATGATCCTGGAAATTATTGATGAACTTAGGATGAATGCTCGCCAGACCGTGAATGCGGACTCACTGGTCGCGCAACGTGCCAACCACCATGTACGCTCGCTGAGGTACAACAAATACACCCTTTTCTCCGCGCTCCGGGCGTTCAATCTCTCCTCCATCTGCCTTCCACAGTCCAGCGAGTACTCTCGCAATGGCGGTCTTTCCAACTCCGTTCTAGGCAAAGGTGCCAATCGTCAGTCACGGAGCGGAGAACCTCCGAATGGATGTCGCACCGGTCCAGTAATCATTATATGCTCTCCCTTTTCTATTTTGAGTTGCAACGGACTGACAAGAACTTCGTTCGTGTTTGGTGGACGGATCTTGACGTCGTCCATGACGAGGCGTGGCGGTTCATCAAGCTGCGGATGCTTGAAATCAGGCATCGGTGGAAGGTTGTGGAGAGTAGAGAGAAGCGAATAGATTCGATGCGTCAAGCCGGCCAGTTCCAGGAGATCTTTGTAGGCATACATAAGCCTTCCTCCGGCGTCGGCAAGTGAAAGGAGTAAGCGTCGGTTTGCAATGTAGTCTGTATATGGGGCCACGTTCAGCGACCAAGACATCATGTTTACCAAACTCGCCAGCGTACCTTCTGTTCTCCGGGCAACGGCATTCTCCACTACCTCTCCAGTTTCTAGGGTCAGAAGCCCGGGATTCTTCGGTGGTAGTGCGGGCCCTGTTTGTATACCAACACTGCGCGTCTTTCGCCCGAGGAGAACGGGAATGCTGATGAGGAGATAACCGGCGGCAGACCACATATACTTGATGACGTAGTCTTCCGTCCACTCGTACGCAATCCGGATCTTGTAAATAGAATTAACGTGCTTGATTAACCGCAGGTAAGCTCTCCAGAGAATGTCCTTTTCCCGTAGGCCACCGTTGTAGAATCTGTAATCGGTTTCGTTAGCTTTGTACATTGATCGGGGAAGTAGAGAGAAACGTACGCGACTTCTTCAGCTTCACGACCAACTCTCGCCACCCCAGCACGATATTCTCCTTCCAGCCTTGCTTCGACGGCTGCAAGCCTGCCAAAAGCCGGCGTTACCGCACGAAGGATACTCGCCGTGGCGAAATAGTTGCCAAATAATGCGATCGTGCCTAGCATATGAGATGGTAAGTTGCACTGCGAGCAATTCTCTTCACATAGATGCCTACCAAATAGTCCCAAAGACCGAGCCAATTGGGCAGTGAAAATGAACATGTCCAACGTTGGCTTCATCATGTTGCCACTGCAGAGCTCACTCAGCATTTGCATTTAGGATCACGCTGAAGGACTGGACTTACTACAGAGCGGAAAGTGATTCGCAGAATGCGGCAATGTCGGTTGTGATGTACCTGCATTCCCAAATTTGCCGTCAAAACGAGGCCTATCCTCGAAGAAAGGACAAGCAACCCACTGGTCAACACCTTCGAGACCACCTTCTGGTCCGACCCTATAGTATCGAAGATCCGGAGCGGAGCTGAGGTAGAGGTCGTTGGTGTACCGGCTTAATCGAGTGCGAAGGTGCAAGGCAAGCTTCGATTGGAGGTGTCGGAGCATGGAGTTGGTGTACGTCGATGGGACTGCGAGGGCAAACCAGAGGCCGATACCCTTCACGAAGCCTTTGCCGTCGGCGGTAACCTACGTGTGTGAGTGAAGTGCATGAGGCAAACAGTTGCATATGGTTCGAGACCTGGAGACGCACCAGAGCACGGACGATCTTGCCGTCCAGTCGGGCCACCGCTACACTCAGCAACGTTCGTAGCACTAGGAAAGCCGAGTGCAGAGCCACAATGCCAACTTCTTTGCTCTTCCAGCTTGGGAACACTATTCGAAGGATGGCGGAGAGCTGCTTGACGAATGCCTTGTCGACGTTGACACGGTGATCATCTTTCAATGGTGGGTAGTGCTTCTTATCCTCTTCGAACTTGGAAGGCGATGTTGGGACGATCGTAACCTGAGATGGTGTGTCAACGGGCTAGCCTAGTCGTGCTTCGCCTCCTCACGGCGCACCTCCCTGGTATTTCCCCGGTGCGGAACAAGCAAGCGCTTGGCCCCGTCCGGCTGATCGTAGTAGAGTTGCTGCTGAGCTTCGTCAAGCTCTTTGGGCGAGAGACGGTGTCGACCTTCAAGGGTTTGTAGTAGACGAGTAGGTAGGAGTCGAGATCGTAATACTAGGAGGGTGGCAATTAGAACGAGAAAGCTCTTGGAACGGGTATCTGGGTGTTTGAGGAGCGGTGGTAGTTCGAAAGATAGTGCCATCGGGATCGTTGGAGCAGGAGTAGGACGTGCCGCCGGACTTGAATGGCGATGGTCTTTGGGATGAACCTGAAAGGAGAAACCTGGTGGGTGTCTGTACCAGAGTATCACATGTCAAGTGTTTTGCGGAGTGGACTGATTGCCGGTGAGGGAATGGTTCCCACGTCGATAGAGAGTTTGTGTTTGGGAACTACTCCGCCGGACTGCATGAACCGCAAGACCATGGATCGACACCCGCCATCAAGGCCAGTTGCGCCTTATTGAACGGAAGAAAAATTATGCCTCGATAGTGCACTTTTGCAAGCCACAGGTTGAAGCATTAGTGAATTATAGATCCCCCCCGGCTCCGCAACGCGACACGATCGGGAGATACACGGCGGCATTCTGTTTCCGTCTCTCGGATTGCTGGTTTAGGCCATACCACAAAAAGACACACGGACGGCCCAGGCATTCTATTTTCTGCCATGAGCAGGATGCACGATAAATTTCCGCAGAACGTCTCGCTCGGCGACTGCATCAAGTACGGCGGAAACAGGAGCTTAGATGACAAGAAACAGGGCTTTTAGCTCTGTTTTATATGCGGCCTGACTCGGCGGGTTCCGTGAAATTTTCAATTATTCGTGGAGTGCCGCAACCCCCCGTCAAGGCGACATCCTGACAAAGCCCCACGATTAATCGATTTGGCAGGTTCGATCTCAATTTCTGTTCCGGGTACATGTGGAACAATTATTATTCCAGCTGGGAAATTTTGGATCTGAACCTTGACTTTGGGGCGTTGGACTGTCCGATCGTTGGGTCAAGTTGAAACCAACAAAACCCCTCCCCCTTCGATATTCAGAGATAAATACGGGTCACTTGAATTCCTGAATCGCCGTGCTTCTCCTAAAGCATTCCAATCTCGCAGTTTTCCTTCTTCGTTCGTGCTCTGTATCTCTCTCGTCTCCGCTAGAACCTCATAGCCCGGCATGCATATCACCTCCCTCATTTTCACCACTTTCTCTCTCTCTTCGACCCTCGTCTACGCCGCTAACTGTGCTCAAGGCCAATATGTCGACAACAATCATGAGTGCCAATACTGCGCTCCTGGACAATATAGTAACCGTACGTCACTACTGTTTTGGCGGTGCAAGGGATGGACTTGTGGAAACGCTCCTTTCTCGCTTCAGAAACCCCATCGACTTCAAGCGCCACGCAATGCCAGACCGCCCAGCAGGGTAAAGCTCGCCTTCTTCTTGCTCGCGTTAACATGGTTCTTACTTCCCTTCTCTCGCCGCTACAGGATCGTACGCCTGCGGCCCTCAAACCGTGAATGGTACCCCCTGTTACGGCGCTACGAACCAACAGCAATGCCCGGCTGGTAACTCCTGACCGCTCATTTCTTTTCCATTCCGCAGATGGTTAACGAGCTCTGAATCCACCCAAAGGTACTTACGGCAATACCCAAGGGGCAACAACCTGCACAACCTGTCCTGCGGGTTCTTTCTGCCAAAGCACCGGCCAAACCACAGCCCAGAAGTGCTCTCCGGGCTACTTCTCTGGGAGTACTGGATCGACCAGCTGCACTGCGTGCCAGTCTGGTACCTTCAACAACGTGTACGTACTTATTTGATGACGCATAACCTGCAGCCTGAACCAGACGTGCTCCCTTTCTAGTCAGGGTGCGACACGCTGCTGCAGATGTTGCGCTGGCACATACCAAGACCAGACCTCGCAGACACACTGTCTAAGCTGCTACGAGCGTGAGTGCCTATTCTTATCATTTACCTTTCCTTAGGCCTGACGTTTTGCCCCACTCAGATACTAACCCTCAGAAGTCGTACTCTCCTGTTGGATCAAACAACGTTAACCAATGTCAGGCTCAGCCCATCAATGGAGTCACCAATAATGCATCATGCTCGAACTCTAGCAATGTCAACGGCCACGACTATTGCCGTAAGTACCTTATTCGCAATGTATCACTACCTCCTAGGCTCACAGTCCGGTTCTCCCTCCACCTTGTGACTTCTGTAGCTTCCGAGCAAGGAACTGGTGGCACTGCCAACGCCAATCCCAGCCCTATCACCAAGAAGCGTGATGGTTTAAAGTGCCCTGCGAACCACAAGCTCTGCCCTGTCTTCCACGGCCGCGGCGGAAAGGAATGCATCGACCCCATGACCAATGCAGAAAGTTGCGGTGGATGCGTTGCATTCGACGACCCCCATGCCACCGGAAAGGACTGCACTAGCATTGAGGACGCTGACCAGGTCAGCTGTGTCAAGGGCGAATGCGCCATTGGTGAGTCTTTGCGTTTCGAACCTGACAGGCTGCTCTTCTGCCGGTTGCTCACCGCGTTGCCCCGGTAGAATCGTGCCGCAAGGGACATACCGTCAGCATGGATGGCAAGTCTTGCATTCGTTCTTATTCCTCTACTGGCAGTCACTCTGACAGCAAGAAACACCACGGTCGCAGCACCAACCTTCTCCACCGCACGCTTTAGTGTCGCTCTCCCCTTATCAGATACTCTCTCGATGTTCGTTATAGGTGTCTTCCCTGGGAGCCAATACTTGTTTATCTATCAGCGACGTTTGTTTATCCCACTCGCCCGTGTCGACGGCTTCACTAAGCCATGTGAAAGTTTAATCTGAGCAATGACGTCAACAGATGGTTACCAAATTTTGCGCCTGATGACAGAAGTGGTTGCGGCTCAGGGGAGGGGGGCGTGGGTGGAGCATTTGGGAGAGGCGCGCGAACCACCGACGTCATGGCTTCTCCCAGCCTCTCCGCTCCCCAATATAAAGGCACTCACAGGTCAGACCAATCCGCACATCCCATCTCCGCATTATCTCTCAGCTTCTACTCTCTATCACAATGTCGACTTCAACTCAGCTTCCATCCACCAACGACCTTGCCAACAAGGCAAACGCCGCAGCCACCCAGACCGTTGAAGGAACAGCCTACGCCCCGACTCGCGCCCAGCAAGAGGCTCACTCCCTTCAGGTCGGTATCATTCCATAGCACAGCAATTTAACGAAGCTCACGTCATTTGCTTCCATTTAGGCACAGGGTCAGCATCACAAGGGCAGCACGCGGGAAGCTGTCAACAAGCTGGAACGCGACTTGGAACAAACCACCGAATCAGCTGTTGAGGAAGGAAAGGAGGACGTCGAGCAAGCTACCGCTACTTACTTCCAGAAAGCTCTTAACCTCGCTGACTACGGATTCTCGACCGCTGAGGTGAGTCCCATACCAGGCATCATGCGCACCCCCTAGGTCTTTAACACCGTTTCCACCCGCAGAGCTACATCAACATGGGCAAGGAGAAGCTCGCTGGACCGCCAAGCGCACATGATCAACCGGCTACTGGCTTCACTGCCACCCTCGCATCAACCGGTCTTGCTGCACTTGATGCGACCCACCGCGGTATTTCCATGGCCCACCAGACTCTTCACAACAAAGCCGGAGACTTCCCACACGCACACAACACCAGTGAGCCCGCTCATCCCGTTACTGTGCCCAGCAAGCCAGTAGGCGAGGCGGTGAAGGACAACGTCGCTGCTGCTCAGTCCGCCACTCAGCCTCATATCGACAACGCCAAGGCCACTGCCCAACCCTACATGGACAAGGCGGCTGCCACCGCTCAACCACATGTGGACACTGCCAAACCCTATGTCGCCTCCGCCCAGGACGCCGCTAAGCCTTACGTCGATGCTGGTGCAGCTCAAGTGAACACCGCTGCTACTGGGCTTAAGCAGCAAGTCGACGCCGCTACGACCACCGTCCAAGCCAAGGTCGACGAGATGAAGGCCAGCGACAAGCCCGTGTCCACTCAACTCTCCGAGGCTGCTTCGACCGCTGCTACATCTGCTCAGCAATCTTTGTCGAACGCTGCCACCCAAGCACAAGGGGCGCTGAATTCCGCTACCACCAGGACCCACGAACCTGTTGGCAACACGCTGGCTCCCCCACCCACCTCGGCTCAACCAGAGATCAACCCGGCTGCAGCCTCTGCCCCACATCCCGCTCTCGTCAATGATACCACCACCGAGCTTCCTAAAGTCGTCCCCGCTGCCGCGTCGGCTCCACTGCCAGAAGTTGCGAAGGAGGGTGATACTAAGACCCTGTAAGCTGGTGGGGGAGACTGCGATTCGTAGGATTTTGTTCGTGCCTTTTGTATTATAACATATTACGATTATGGAAGTTGTTGAATAACGATACGCGTTTGTCGGTCCAACTGTTTGGCGACGCAACAGCAATGGGAGAATAAGATTAAATGCAGATAGATGCCTATGCCTATGAGCCCAGATCCTTCTTGATCTTCTGGAATATCTTATCCACTTCACCAACGTTATTATCCGAAAGCGATTGCATCTAGAAATTGGCACAATTGTCAGGGAAGGTTAACATTTCGAACTTGCACGGGACCATGTCCCCTGCTTACCTCGACAAACTCTGCTGATCGTTTTTCGAAGCCCAGTTTCGTCAACGACTTCAAACCAGCCGTATTGATCCCTCGAATCTTGACTTTCGTCTCTTCGCATTCTTTGGAAGCGGTTTTGACGTACGATGCACGGTCTTCCAGCGTTGGCCTGAAGTGTTAGAAAGATCGTCAGCGGTCAGTTGGGGGGGAAACACCCTGAAATCTGCGCACTTGGGCATCGGAATTCGGATTGTCCTGCCATCCGCTCTTTGGGGAACGCAGTGAGGTATTTCCGCGGAGTATATGCCCTTCTCGATCGCTTTAAGGTTCTGTCCAAGCGCGGTAGTACCCGGTCAGCGGTCGCTTCGAACACGAGATCCCCATTCCTTACATGCTCGTCGAAGGCAGTCACGACCAACACTGTACCCTCCTTCACTCCCACTGTGGCCACCTCACTCAATTTGAGCGGCACGTCTAAATCTGGGAGATGAACCCGGACGGAATCCAAAATGGCAGGAGTGACACGCCCCAGTGCGCGATTGGTCAAGAGGGACATTTCCTTGCGGTACCAGTCGACGGTAGACGTCATCTTCTTCGAAGCCTTGTCGACTTCCCCTTTAGCTGGAAGAGAGGGCAGATTAAGATTTAACAAGGGCTTTGTTCAAAGTGGCTTCGGACGACGAACCTTCTGGCGATACTTTGGATTGTGATGCTGGGGTAAGGTCTGCCGCACTGAAGCCTTTCTTCTTTCCCTTCTTCCCTCCTACAAATTCATCCTCTTCCTCGACAGGAGCTGCTTCTTCCTTCGCTGCTGCTTGTTTCCGGTTGCTGCCTTTCTTGAATGCTGGCGCAGAAACGTGAAGCGATCGTTGAACAGTAGCAGTGCAAGCGACTGAGCTTCCAGAAATCAGAGGAGTAGTAGAGCGAGCATACAGTAACGCAGGACGCGTTAGTAGCGAGGATCTTGCGCTGGCGCGGATGCACGTGCTGAACATGGTGGTTGATGAAATTTCGGGAGAGCGCCACAGAGCGTGCGAAGTTGCCAAATTCGTAATTCCGGGCCTCCCAACAGGACGCTGAAGGCGGACACACAACCGAATGATCCCAATCAAAAGCTGAGTTATGAGTTATTACTATATGTATCGCAATTACCCGTATGTGCATTAACGCCCTCTATTCAAACAACAATCACTTCCCCAACAATAGGTTTCGAAGTTGCAGGAAGGGTCGATATTGGTCAGGAAGGAAGTAGTCACCACCTGCTACTCCATGCTGAAGCCTGATGTAAAAAATCAATGCTTCATATCACTTGAATATTGTGTAAGTAAGACTTACCATGCTTCGACTACCAAGTGAGATGAAATAAGCATGAAAGACCAGGTCCAGACGCGTCCCCACCATCCTTCGACTCTCTTTCCTGTCACCCCCCTCCACAGCGTCTCCAAGATGACCGCGATCCCCTGGATATAGAAGAATCCGACGATCCGCAATGGGTCTGTACCCTTTCCCATTCCCCAAATCGTCCAATCATGCAGTATTCCAGAGAGGGTGAATGCTCCGAGGACAGCCCCAACATCTCCAAGTAATGCTCCTCCCACTTTCGCTCCGATTGAGGTGAAGAAAACACGAAGAACCAAGTGCCATCTTTTCGACCACACCTCCCGTACAGACGTCGATAGCCAAGGTTTATCGAATATTGGAGGGTAGTCGAAAGGGTCCTGACCGAGCAAACCCACGGCGACGAGAGTGAGGACGTTGTGCCCCGCTTGAAGACCGCAGTACACGCTCCCACCCGTGCACAGAACGGCGATACTCGATATAATGTATCGGAAGGGAGGGGGGATCGAATCGTTGAAAATGCTCCCCCCATCAGGGGTTCCAAGACCAGGGTTCGGTAAGGACTGTATGGTGGTTTGGAAGAGGTCGAGGAGGAGGATGTGGATGAGGTAGAGAAAGAGTGTCGATAGGAGGAAGGAAGCGCGGTTAGTGGTGTCTCTTGTCTCCAAATCGTGTGAGTTCTGAGCCATCTTAGTATCGTAATGAAGAAGTCTTGGATCACAGAGGTATTCGATAATCTCCTTCAGAGTACCCGTGGTCGCGGCGGTTTCGGGTCCGTTTGGCTTCGCGGCTCCGTTTTGGGCATGTGTGGCTTTAGCCTGAACATCACCATTGGAAGGTCTCGTCACAGGTGCGGACCTGATAATCCGTCGAGGCGATGTCCTTGAGAATGTCATCTCCAGCAGTTTCAGCGCTGCGGCGAAGTTGAATAGGCCGACGCCGTAGTTCCGGGCATTGAACCTCGGTTCCCCGACACCATAGTCACGGAAAGCGACCACGTAGGCGTACGTGTATAGTCCTACTGGAAGTAGCAGAAGTCGCGTGGCCTGACTGACTGGGTCCCGAGGTGCCGTCATTGCCAACCTAGTGGTCACGAGGAGGAAAGCATGAGGCAGCGCAACGACAAGCCAGTCGTTCAGCGAAAGTGGATTGAAGACTGGACGAGCATGCACCTAAAGCAAGTCTATTATTAATCTGAAATCGCACAAAGTAAGACGGGCTTACGTTTGGAATCTTGAGGGTTGCTAGGAGGCCGCTCATTGCTTCGGCCAGTGTCGGAAGCGACCGTGATTACTACAAAAGTAGGACTAAAACTCTAAAGTGAACAACTCCAGAAAGCAAGCGAAGTGCGCCACAGTTTGACTTACTTTAAGTAAATAGTTGTATGATGCAGAGTTCTCTAG
>KN823109.1:95785-107473 GCA_000827465.1 Tulasnella calospora MUT 4182
AACATCCCGTTTCATCTTGTTTATCATGTGAGATAACTGAGCCAATATGGCCACAATATTCATGTTCATATGTCCATACCTGCATACCATGACTCTCGGACCGCAATTCCTGTTTGTCGCAGCGTGGTTTCTGACGGAGTGGCTGTCATTTGTTGCCTCCCAGCCGATCGAGTACCGACCATGAGATTCGCATGTCTGCCGCGCACGTCAAAGGAGGCGGTTAATATAGGAGAGATATCCGGAATACAAGGCAGGTCGATCTCGCCACAAACGGTACGAATTTCTCGTGTTCCGTTCGGGTTTCGGGTAATGACGGACCTGACCACCAGAGGAACGCTTTCTTTTTCACCAGAGCGCGCCTTGTCACTGGCAACTTGCCGGTGGGAATCAGCGGGTGGACTAGGCCACGGTCCTCTCACGGTGTTCACTACTTGCAAGTCTAAATCGCAGTAGCCAACCAACAAGCGTCACGAGTCGGTAACCTCCTCGCCATTGAGGAAGAACTTCGCCTTCTAGGCTCCTATGGACCCTCCGAGGTCGAGAACGCCGCAGTGGTCCCGCCCTTGAATGAGACAACCCCCGAATGCATCAATTGGGTGCCCGAGTCCTCATAGCCGCTGGGTATCGTAATGGCGTGGGATTTGGTGAAGAGCGGTTTTGGAAGCAGGTTAACCAAGGCTAGTCGAACCTTCTGTTTTGTGGCTGTAGACCGCATTGGATAGGGAAACTGACCCGGAGTAGGGGTCAGATGGTAAGGAGTGCTGTCAACGAAGGAGACCTCCCGCCGGTCGGATCTCCCCGCGGCCACGGCTTTGCGTGCGTGGGTGTAGCCACCACATGAATAGGGGAGACTTGTGACTCTTACGTCTTGAACGTGAGGTTAACTAGCGAGTTTAACTAAATGATTCGATTTCCGCGTACCGGTAGGGGAGGGACTCGGAGAGTCGGACCATGAGCATCTGTGCCTAACCGCCCGTTAAAGCAGCTTGATCCAACGAGGACAATCATTTAGTGCAATCGGCCCTCTATTCCGAATCGAAGAGCACGCGAATGTACTCCATCATCCCAATGGCAACCGCTCCGTTGCACAATCCGTGCCATCTAATCGACGCGATAACCCCACCGTTTCAAATAGTGAGCATTTCCGGTCCGCTTACTACAAATGCTTTACCACCCCTCGTCCTGCAGGCGAGAAGCATTCCCTTGTTAACAAGTGTCCAGGCTCTTGCAGGGTCGTTTCTAACAAAGGAGTTGTCCAGTTCTGACACCCCTCACCTGCTTTAAAAGGCAGGTATGCTTCTTTGTGGCGGTAACAGCACGCGGAGGATTGGGTCCCTCATTCGTTAGGGAATGGGGTCTGGGTGAGTCGAGACTGTTCCGATTCGCACGGCTGGCTGTGCTTTCTGTGCCAGAAACCTTATTCTGAAGCGGGTAAGTGCGTGGGGGTCGTCCCGAGTCCGAGGATACTGAGCGTATAAAAGACAAATGGCGGGCGGGGACGGGAGCTCTTCTGCCGCGGACGGCAAGGGATTAGCAACGTCGGGTAATGGCGAGGAGACGAGTGGTGAGCGCAATGGAGCCCCCCGGAGTACCTCGGGAAGGGAGGGTATGTATGAGAGAGGGAAACGGCCTGAAGTCGTAAGTTATCGCGGAAGAGAAACGAGGGTGTGCCCTTGCAGTAAGTACCGATGGCCGGTAGACGACAGGCCCTGACTCGTCAGCGGCTGGTCGGAAAGAGTTGCAACAAGGCCAGCAGGCCAGTCGAGCCCTCGATGATAGCAGCATCAAAAGCCAGCCTGCTTTTCCATTTCAGCAAAGTTCGAACGAGCAGGTGATTTTAAGCAGAGCAAAAAACGAGGTTTAGACCCTCAACCGTAGAGTTATGTAATTAGTTGCTTTGTTGGGCACTCAAAGAAAGGCCTTGATATTTCTTTCTTCTTCAATGGATGTTGATGCTGAACTATTGTTGAATGATGTCACTTGGAGATGTTGTGGTCGCAGAGCTTGAGCCTGCGCCGCAGATGGTTCAGTGGCGATGCCTGGGTGGGGCAAGGAAATTGGTCCGATCAACAAACGGAGATACGCTATGTGACAGTTGAGGAAACGCCGCAATCATCCCATTCGGCATTGTTCGGCAACAGGTTGGAGCACTCTGGAGCCATGGCAATAACGCTTGAAATGCGTTGGGGTCCGGTCAGGGAATCCGTGCAGCCGCCGTCGTCGAACGGGGCTGCAAGTCGATCGGCGTCGACGGAGCGGTGTGCCGTCAGCAGCCTACGGATGACCCAAGGTTTCTTCGGACGCACGGAGCGGAGAAGCCGCGAGCCTTCTCGCTCACTCTCTCCCTCCGTATTCTTCACACCCGCTCACCCGCGCTAGAGTAAGTATTTCCTGGTTAGGAAGTAGGAGACGGGCGGGACTGGTACGGTAGCGAACGATGATCCGATCGAGTCGAATACGAATGGGCCTGGGGTCTCAAAATTATCGACGACTCGGCGAGTAGTCTCGGCTTCTTTCGCTCTAATGCACCGACCAAGGTTTGGGTGTCCCCTCTCGAGCGATGATGGTGATGATGCGGACCGGTGTCCAATATGTATATCAGCACATTGAGATTAGCCTCGATAGAAAATGGCCTTGATTAGACCGTTAAGGAAAATCTGCAAGCTCAGTCTTTCGGTGTCGTTCAGAGAATCCAAACCCGCTGAGGTATCCTCGAGGCATTACGGACTGCCACCCTCTTTCAAGCCGGTAGCCCGGTGCTATCAGCGTCTTAAAAGAGATAATCGAGAGCCCTCGTGACGCGTCAGCAACGGCCTGATTAACAATTCGGGTAACTTGGCAAGCTCAACGTTGCAGACAGTGATCGTTAAGCCATTAGGAAGAGATCGTTCCTCGACACTCCGGGCCCTTTACGTAGGCCAGAGATCGGGCCGGTGTCCACGGCTCAGTACAGAATTCAAAGCGATGTATTTCCATTTTCTAGAGGATCCGTTGCTGAACGCCTAGCACCTTGCGGTGCATTCGCGGTTCGATGCCGCGTTCTCTGATTCATGTCTAAAGATTTGGAGTGTGGAATCGACGGGTCTTCGCTCCGAGGTACAGGATGCTGATGGGGCGGTTGATGGCACCAAGGAGTCGCTCCACCAGCAATGAGTACCTGAGGGTATGTAGCGTGGTATTCGCATAACTGGTCGTTCTTCGGATGATTGGAGTCGCGTAGGACGCCACGGCATGCGGGAGCGTTGCGTGTCAAAGGGCGAAAGGGCGATGAGACCTGGGGCGTCGTCAGGAAAGGAAATCCAGAAAAACCTGAGTTGCCTATGAAAGCCTTGCTTGCGAGATGTCGAGGTGAATGGGACCGATGAGGGATGAGCAGGGATGGATAGGGTTTGCGTGCAAAAATGCGGAATGTGGGCGAAAATAGGGAGCCGCGGGAAAACCGGGTGGAAAATGAGAGTTCAAAGATCCCAATCTTGGCTGGCGTTCCTTCTCCCTGGCCAGGCCACACCTTCCCTCCCCTTCCTCTGCCCCCACCCGCTAAACCATCTGCTACTCCGAAAAAAAGAGTTTCTGCGCGCGTTGCACGATGGGAGAGTCGCAGAATAATACAAGTACGATGTGAGTATATACAGAATCGCGGGGCAACTTAACTCGGTATAAGTACACCTCCCCCCCTTCATCCCCCCAGGAGAAAAATGACCTCCTCTGCCTCACCTCGTTTGCCCTTGCTGCACCGACCCCATCTCACCTCTACTACCGCCTCTCACACCCATCCTATTTCATCCCCTGCTTACTACAGGACTCTGCCCCCTCTGCAACTACCCCCTTCACCGCACTCGAAGGACTTGGACGATCACTTCATTGAGCAGGTACATTTCTTTTTCCTTGAATACCCTCATCAGCGACCACTTCTGACAACCACCGGCTGTCTTTTTCTTTTTCTGTCTCTCCTCGCGTGTTTCTCGACGATGCTCTTGTTGGCAATGCTCGCTGCGTCTGCTCAACGTATAATAACGGGCCTTGCAATCTCGACTACCCACCCATAACCCATCGCTCAATCTTATCCTGCACTGGCCTGCAATATATAATAGCGCTCAACTCAGTCTCGATCCCCATCTGCTACTGCTACTGCAAACTCGGAAGCGTCTGTGACCCCAGAGCCGTCGAAGAGGCCTCTCAGCCCGACACCTACCCCATCTACAACTTCAACTCGACTCCCGTCTGCGTTTGAACGTTCCAGGTCCCCCCCGGCTGGGACCTCTCCTGCCACTACCATCCCCCCACCCTTGACGACCACTTCTACTAGTTCCGCCACGGCTACGACGATCACGACAACTACGACGATCGGGCTCAAGCGTCCTCGCTCCCCATCCCTCATCGGAAACCCCGCCTTCAACACTTCTACCCAACCTTTCTTCGCCACAGCACAGGAGCCTCCACGCAAGATGTCCAGATTCACCGGCCCAACTACAGATGCATGGCAGGGGCAACACCCACATCACCCCGCCATGCAGGACCGCGTCGTCCTCCCTCCCCTCTCCACTGCTGTCGACAATGGCCTCACGCCTAGTCGGCGAGCGTCGATGGTATCCTCGCCCACCTCGTACACCACCACTGCTCAGGGTGGTTCCTATGCCTTCACGAACAACTACGAGTCGCAACGCCCCCAGCAAGGATCAGGCTCCATGTCATCGCCGTCACTCAACAACGTCAACGGCGATCATGGACCACATCCATACCGCCGTCCATCCATGGTTGGAAGATCACAGAGCACCATGATCACCGCCCGCACGCCCGCGTCGCCCATGTCTCAGGACATCCACCAAGCCCCACGTCTCACTTCGGCCTACAGCGATCCTAACACGACCACGACCGCTTCGATGAGCTGGAACATCCCTCCCCCATCGAACTCTTCTGATCGTCCCACAACCGCCACTTACAACGCGTACGGAGACTACGGCGCTGCTGGTACCTATGACGCTAGTGCAGGCCTTAATGGAGAAGGAACACCTCAGAGCCCAAGCTTTGCCTTCACCAGCAACGGCTTCGCTGCCGCGGCTGCTGCTCAGCCAGGCATGTATGCCCTCAACAACACTAGCGCTCGCGCCCCTGCACATCATCACGCCCATCACCCGTCGTTCAGCTTGGCCGCTCAGCTCTCTGCGTCTTCGCAGTCAACTCCCACTCCATCATCGACCTCGTCCTCGACGCTCATCAACTCGGAGCAGAGCCAGAATCACACATCTACCCCGATCGAAGAAGAAATGGCCCAACTGAGAACGAAAGTCCGAGAGTTGGAGTTTGTCAACGATCTGGTGCAGCTGCGCGTGGTGGAGTTGGAGAACGAGAAGGCCAAGCTGCTGGGCCAAAGTGGTAGCCCAGGAAGCGATAAAGGGTCATCAACCGCTGGGTCACCATCCTCAAGATCGACGTCGACGTTGGTTCATTCCACCGACGCTGACCCAGACTTCCAATCGTCATGGCAGAAGCGAACCGACGCACGCGTCAAGAGGTTCTGTTCGCTGAACCGCGCAGGCAACGCCCTCTGCGCCTGGCACGACTCTCGTCGTGAACGTCGAGCATACCCTCCTCGCATGGCGCCACCTGGTACGCTCAACTGTGGATGCACGTACGAGGAAGCGTTGTTCGAGGAGTCTCTAAGTCGGCACAAAGTTGGAAGCTACCTGCCTGGCGAGATGGTGCGGATGGACCCCGCCCTGAGGAATCCCCTTCTGGCACTGCTGCAGTGGAGATATGGATACAAGGATGGCGACTTCGAGAGGGATCCTTCAAACGGTCGATGGGTCGAAGGAGAAGGAGAGCATGTGTGGCAGCAAAAGGCGAGCAGCGGCGGAAGCAGTTCGCGAAGAAAGCAGAGTGATCCCGAGACGACGTGAAAGAGCCGTCGTCGTCGATGTCAGTGGATGCGGGGCCGGCTTTCTTGTTTCTTTCTCTCTGTCGTTGCCGATTGTAATTTTCTCCTCGGTGTCGCCTTTCTGTTTATCTTTGTTCTTTCTCTTCTGGCCGTCTTCGCCGCCTCTGCGGACGTTTGTATCGCTTCTCTACGTTTGGTGCGTTGACCAAGACCGCACCCACTCTTCGTTCCCACTAACCTTTTTACTCCCCCTGTAGTTGTTCAACGTTGCCCAATTTCATGTCGTGTCCCAGCTACTGTTGTTCTTCAATGCTCCCCCTCCACTAGTCATCTCGAAATGCGCTGCCCAAATGTTTCCCCCTCTTTCTTATCTTTTGGAAATGCTGTATACCTACAATATCTGGTAGTGAATGGTTCGTACATAGGCTACTCTCTACATGTCGTTCTCGTCGTCTCCATCGTTGCCTGTGCTTCCTGTGGTGAGCGGCCGTGCGTGTTGTTTTAATAAAGTTCAAGGTGATTAAGGTTCATGGCGGTGTAACCGCGCGGGGTAAAGAGGAAATGAACCTGACCTTCTTCGAGTGTCGCATCCACAACGCCGGATCATTATGCTTCAGGGGTTTTTGACATTGCTTCCATATGGGGGTTCGTCTGCGGGTCCTTTAAGATCGCCTCAAGGTCGAGGCGACAATCGTCGAGGATGACCCCGAGAGCGATGAGCAAGCGGAGAGTGGTAAGTTGTGGCACTTGGTGCGACGGAGAATCATCATCGGCTGGATCGCGAGCAATGGGCAGCCGCTTGTAACAAGCTTCCGAGGGGTCGCTTGTTGGCTGAAGGTTCAGAACTCTGGCCCTGCTGCCTGAATCGGAAGTCCATTACAAACTGATATTGCAATTGATACAACGCTGTCGGGGTGTCGCCCCATTGTCGGCCGGCGCTTCCTTTCCAAATAACAAAAGAAAAAGCGAGCGGTGATCCGCTTCGGCTAAAAGATCCAAGACCGGAGAGAATGCAAAATCCGTTCCTTGAACCTTGTCCAATTTTACGTTCTTTTCACTTGATGTAGCCGAGGCTGTTGCGTCCGTACATAACCTAAACAAGTACCGGCGCCATTTTCAGCCAAAACTGAAATTTACACCACTCATGTCCGGAGCCATCTCACTTGCCTACAAAAACCACCACACCCTCAAAACCTCAGGCCTTGACACCGACTTAGACCTTTCAACTGCGCGGGCCGGCCACTGGTCGGTGAGCGACAAAGCGTGAGCGTCGCCGGCCACTTAAAAACCACATGAGCGAGGACGATCCGCATCCCAAAAAATTTACCGGCCGACAAACATGCAGGGTCGGTCTTCATTTAGCCTTCTCGTCCACGTGAGAGTACCCTCTTCTCATCCCGCCAGAACAAAGAGAATATGCACAGAATTTCTCTAGACCCCATTGTGAGCAAACATCTGGGGTCAGCTGAGCTAAGGTTCATCCCAAAGTGGCAATCTGGTCGACAAGTCACTTATGGAGCGAAAGAAAAATTGAACCAGTAGTTGAATCCTGAGCCCTCATTATGGTTTGGCACCAGCGCCAATCGGCTTCGCCGTGTTGATTACTATCCGAGTTATCACCTAATCCGATTAGGAAGTTCCTGCCTCCAACAAGGGTACCGCTAGGCGATTAGATAACAAACCAGATAACACTGGTCGGCGACTATCATCAATTTCGTTGATATTGGTGATGCTGTCCTTGCTGGTCAGCATCTAGTCTCAAATGGTGAGATAGATCCAAAAGTATAAGATTCATTCTACTACCCTCCCTCGTGACTATAACGGTCGGGGAAGAGCCTTCGGAGAGCTTACTGCCTCGTGGGGGTCCCAGACACGCCCCCTCCGAGGCTACGATGTCTCCGTCGTGCAACTCTTTCCATTCTCGATCTTATTCAGAAGTAGCTATCTGAGCACAGCAGTGATGACGTACCCTCAAAACGGCGAGGAAAACCTTGCTAATGGCTCCTAGGCGGGGCCACTGTTCTCCGCCGACGAGAGGCTGCCACGGCGATGCGAGTACCACACGTATTCTAGATACGAGTGAGAGTCGACGTGGCTTACACGGGTACAGCTCCACGCAAGAAGAAAGCGAAATTCTAGAGACTCCCAGAGTAAAAGGTTTGCACGTTTCGAGGGCACCATTACAGAACGAAAAGAGCTCACCCAGGCCAGCGCCTCCGACTCTCGACACCGTCTTTGAAGCAATAAAGCGGTGTACGCGGTAACGCTCACTAAGTCGTCATGAGGACCTTCATTAGTAGCAAAGTCGAAATGGAAACGTATCTGAAAACGACCTATCAACGTTGACACTATGACAAAGGCTGGGCGGGAGTCCGGTCCCAAGCTGCCCAGCCGTGCCAACATTTTCCGATCTCCACGAATCTCAACTTGGGTTCCTCATCACACACGACGCTTTGTCCTTGACAGTCACACCCTTTTGCAAGTCCCACTTGGCTTTGTTGGGATCTAGAACACCGAACCGTTTCTGCAACGAGGTTGGCTTGGAGGTGTACTCTACCGACTCCTAGTTTCCTACTCCCCGATTATCCACCATTTGTCGCCTAGTAGCTCGAAACCCACTCTGTTTCTCTCTTCAAGGGCGTCTGGCAGTCATTTGACATCGTAGTGTTTTCCTACAGGCTCTCCACGGAAAGGTCGTTGGCCGGGCGGACAGTGCAAGGAGCCATTGTTGACCCATCACACCGACACAAATTGTGGTCTAAACTAGCACAGCATGTCTACATGTCTACAGCTTCAATCGTAAGCTACTTGGCTCCACTGTTGTCGGAAATCTCGAGCAGCGTCCGAAGTCCACCCCACCCCCCAGGACCGTGCGCTCAAACAATACATGGAACTAGCACAAGACGGCTTTCGACCACGAACCTGCAGAGGCACTACAGTACCTTGAGATTGGTCGCTTGTACGAATGCATCTACTGCAGAAAACATGCCTTGGATTTCCTCGCCTCGGCCCTCTGTGAACTAAGAGGTGGACTTGCCGGGTGCCGAGACCCAGGATTCCGGAGAAGGGGGAGGCAGCGCCGCGGAACGGTGCAGCTATTGCGGCATTGTGGACGAAAAGGAGGTGGAAGATGGTGCGGATGGGATACGTGACCCAAACGCCCTACCTCACCTAAGAGAGTTGGCTCGACGATCTTGGGCTCTGGACAGCGGGGCAGGAATACCGAGCAACTCCAGTGATTTTGGTATATCGTCTGATCGTGGGAGATCGGAGTTAGAAAGGGGTCGTTCCGGCCCATTCCACAGGCTACCGTTCAAACCTGAGCAGGTGGGCGCATCGTTCTGCAGAGGTTAACATCGCCTCGGGGACTGGCTTGATTTCCCCGAAACAGCCCTTTCTCCCATTACTAGTTTCATCCCCAGTCCAATATACCACATCGATGTTCTGGTGAGTTGGTTCTGGTAAGGATATGGGACGCCGAAGAAATCCTGCGCCTAGGACCTCCAGCTGCAGGACTACAGTCGATGAATGTGTGATTCCGCGCAACCAAGAGCCAGTAACAACATCTCTGACCCGATGCGGTGGTTGGGGTGGGTATAAGGTAAGGTGACGACGGGCTGAGCGCTTTGGCCATGGGCTGGGGGCATCGAGCTCGGGTCATCCTTCGAGCACGGTTCCATAGGCGACTTACTTTTGTAGATTTGTCTGACGGTTAATTACAGACATAATTTGGGTGTATTGCTTCGTCGTGTGAAGAGTGGCACGGCATGGTGAATGGGGAGGGGAGGGATTCGGTGGGATGCTGATGGATTGTGAGGGAACGGCTTCACTTCATTGCGGTTCGCCAGCTAATCTCTGCGGAATGATTAAAACTGGTGAAGGGTCAGGTTAGGATTGCTGTTAGTGTTCGAAGTTCTGTTTTTATCGTTCTTTTAAAGGCGTACATAGATCTTCAGATGTCATTCACGGCATTAGGTTTTCCCAGTGGATGACCTCGGCTGCACCGATGACACACCGCAGGTTAGTTCTTTTGGAGGATATGCCATGTGGTGAATGAGCTGGTAGTCATAAACGATCCCATATTATGCATACGTCTAGCTACGGTCCGTTTCATGGTCAGAACAATCCTCATTCCAAACCTCCCATTCTAAAACGCCATTCCCCAATACCGCTTGGACATCCCTTAGCATCCACCTGGGAGGATCATCCGTTACAACCCACGGCTGATCGGGGCGACTGAAGATCCTAAATTTCTTCAGCCAAACAGGAGACTCGGTGTTTCCATTGCTGCGTTGCTGCGATCCAAAGCGACCCTCGACCATTCTCAGTACATATCGTGGATCGAAAATGCAGCGCCGCATCTCCAATTCTTCAAGTTGAGGGAGCACCCAATGCGTTTCTTCGTCCGGATACAGACCGAATCCGTTCCGTGCTGTTAGGACTTGCAGAAGCCACTCCACATCGCAGTTCTCAAACACCATGGCTTTTACCCGCGGAAGCTCGCCAATCGCTGCTAGTGTAGTCTGATGCAAAGCATCCTGAATTGATTCTGCGAATAATACTGTATGATCGATGTCGATGCTTATATCCTTAAGGACTGTTCCCATCGCATCAATGGCGTCTGCGACCGAAGCTTTGACAAACGAGATGCTGAAGACATGTCGATATCCAACCTCCTCGTCGTCAAAGCTTACCGCCCTCAACTGAAAGTTGACCTCGGTATAATGCAAGTAAACATCCACCATGAACCTCGAGTTAACGTGTTTGTCTACTGAGGCTTGCAGTAGGGACTGCACGGAGGACAACCAAGTCTCGAGGTCGGTAGGCTCTCCTCCACAACAACCGAGGGCGAAACCCGCGATTGTTGGGAAGGAAATTCCAGACAAAAGGGAAGCGGAGTAAGTCGGTGGAACTGTAAGCGAGAAGTGCTGCAGGGCTGGTAAGTCGATGATAGGGAAATCAGGGTTACGCTCCATGGCAGTCCACTCCATCTCGTACCCAGTGACCATGAGGTGGTGGGTCAGACTTTGGAGCCTCGGGCAGTTCGAGAGGATGGTGAGGATGTCAGAAACGGTGGGGTTGGCGTAGGGCGGACGGGTAGATGAGAAATAGAGCTCTATCGTTCTCAGCTCCGACAGGTGCCCGCCATTCCATTGCACAACGGGTGTATCGCCTCCGGCGAGATTAGGATTATGCTGTTCCTTAGCCGATGATGATACACTAAATCTGTTGATATGCGGGTCAATGTCACGTTTTGGTTCTACTGGATTGTCTTTGACAGGGCCGGACCGGAGCATTTGAAGGAAAGTGTCACTGGTTGGAGGTGTGAGGACAGCCGAATGCCAGCGTCGCATATGCGGAGCGACTAGTTTGATGAAACACTTGGGACGCTGGTGCCAGGAAGTCGGGCAAGCAATATGGATCGGATGTGGGACGGATAGCGCCATGGCCTTGGCAACGAGAAGTGGTCCGTCCAGTGGTGTTATGAAGGTCCATAGCTGGGGACATGTTTCAATAACGGCCTTCCACCTTTTACAGGTCATGGAGAGGTGATGGGCCTTTGTAATGCGTAAGGTTTGCTCGAGTAGCAAACATAGCGAGAATATCTCTGCAAGGAGTTCCGCTGGAAAGCGATGGATGCAGAGAGTTTCATTGCCTGTTGGTTCATTGTCCATTGGCGGTTATTTTCAGCAGCGTTAACCTCTTTGACAGGTAGAGAGACCGTTTGGATTACGACCATGGGAATTTACGATAGCGCGAGAGTACTTACTACGGCAGGTGATTTTGGCAGGGTCCGGTACTCTTGTTATGGA
>KN823110.1:3968-20945 GCA_000827465.1 Tulasnella calospora MUT 4182
GTTCAGCAGCGAAACATGGCTACGTTGCGTGAGATCGAGCTGAGGTTGAAGTCGGTTAGGAACATCGAGAAGATTACCAAGGTCAGCTCTAGGATTAGCGTGAAATATTGTGGGGACTTTCTAACCGAAAGATTATCTCTTGGCTGTCGGGCGCATTCGAAATTTGGATTGGGCCTTTTGTTCTGTGACCGTGAAAAAAAAATATACGAACCGACCGTTTCCGAATTCGGGTTCTCGCCTCTCTCTCTCTAAATTCTGGACGCGCGTCAAACCCAATCAAATCATATCATGTATCAACGCATAACCGGAAACATGGCGTATCGCGCAACAGTCGATGAAAATGATCGCAGCCACCAAGCTCACCAAAGCTCAGCGAGCTGTCAACAGCGCAAAGGCCTATGGTGCTGCCAACGCTGGTGCGTGTGCTCTTCCATTTCATAGCCTAGGGCCCACCTAGACCTTGAACCTAATCTCTCTATCTCTATTTCGAATCTCGCTTCCAGAGGTGTTCAAGAACTCCGAAGCCGCTCTCCCGGAAGAAGGTGGCAAGAAGCTCTACGTCGTCATCTCATCCGACAAGGGCCTCTGCGGTGGCATCCACTCGTCGGTCTCCAAGGCTACTCGCGCGGCCGTGAAGGAGGATAAGGAAAAGGACGCCAATGCCGGTGCGTCGTTCGTCTCTCTGTATCGAATCTCTCGACCGGCCATCTCACCTCAAAACGGGTCCTATTATTGCGGTTTCAGATGTCACCATCATGGTCGTCGGTGACAAATCCAAAGCCCAGCTCTCCCGCGTCTTACCCCAAAATCTGGCTCTAACCTTCAACGGCGTTGGCAAAGACGTTCCAACTTTCGGTGACGCTTGCGCTATCGCGGATTTGATCCTGACCAGCGGTGTCGAATTCGATTCGGTGAGCCTTTTTGGTTTTTCTTCTAGCTTATCTTTTTTTCTCCGCACACGAACTTTCTCTTTTCGCGATTTCTCCAATTCCCCGTGATTATCGTCCTTTTGGAATCTTGCTTCCGTTTTCTGGACCTCTGATCCCCATTGGGCCCAAGGCCTACTTTGGGAGAGGTTCTGGATCTAGCGCCCCCCCTATACGTTTTGGGGGCCAGGCTGTTCCATTTCTCAATTTCATAGCGCCCAGAAGGAGCGGGCTTTTTGGGGACCCATTGGACGACGCCGTGGGTGGGACAGCCATGAAGCTTGTTTCTTCATCGTGCGTTCCGGGGGGGGGGCACCAACTCTCCCAGCATCTGCTGTGCGGAGTAAAGCCCTCCCCTCAAAAAACTCTCTACTCGTGGTGGGTACCGTCGGCTCAAGGCCCTCATCAAGGTACCGAGAGTTTTGTGGAGCGTCAGAAAGAAAGACCAATCTACCTTTTGAGGGGGGCAGAAGGATCGTCCGAAGGTTCCACATCCTCCGGAACTATCGATCAAGCCACTTCTGTCCTTTGGCCTTGCTTTCTATCTTCTCGGGCACTCCATATCTCTCTCCGGACCTCGGAAAAACACGTCACCTTCTCGGACTTTCGGCTTCCTTAAAGTAGTTACCTTTCGGGGATCATGTCTTGAGGGGAACGAACAGCTTGGGGAGCAGCACGGAGGACACGCTGGAATGGTGCTGCGCGCGGTTTCTGCTATCTCCGCGCCGTAAAGGAGAGCCTGGTGTCGCCAGTGCATTTCCTGGAAGAGCGACGGTCTGCATTACGTGTCTCCTGCGGAGAGATTGGAAAAGCAGGGGCTGGGGCCCGAGTCGCTAGGGGGGTTTGAAGATGGGCACGGGCAAGGATCGCGGTGGGATGGGTACTGTGTGGATTGAGTTCCATCTCCGTAAGGCGATGATGACATTCCAACAAGCCTCCCCGTCGTTATTTCCTAGCCGTCTAGTCGTCATCTTGCGGCGTTGAGATTACTTCTCCCATTGACGTTTCGTTCGCCTCAATTCCCTCCAATCACGGCCGTTCCTGGCCCGCATCCCAAAACCTTACTGAAATGCTGACTTGGTCGGGTTCTCTTTACCCTATCTTTGTCCCGCCTCACTAGGTCCACCTTGTGTACAACAAAGTCGTTTCGGCGTTGGCGTTCGAATCTGCCATCCAGAGCGTGTTCGGAGAGGAGGCACTGAAGAACTCACGTGAGTAACACGTTTTTGGAAGTTTTCGTCCCCGTTTTCCCGCCCTCCCGCCACGGCCCGTAGCCGTACGTTGCCGCTTCCTTCGTAGAATTATTGTTGGAAGCGGGCATCGGGCAAGTGGCACCTTATTGGGCAACGGCGGCCTGTGTGGTTTCTCGGTGGTTTCATCCGTCGAGAACCGCATGTTAGCCACGAGGAAGCTCTAATACGGGCTCCATTCCCAGCCGCAGCCGTCGCCACAGGCGCGGGTGATGTCGCAATATGCCTCGGTTCGATCGTTTTACGCGACCCTACGCGAATGAGAAATTATGAGAGAGCTCTATAACTGACTGGTCACATTTCTCTTTTCCCTTTCTTCTCGAACTCGGTTTTTAATTCCGTCACGCTCATCTTAGCCAACTTCAAGACTTACGAGATGGAGGATGATGCCACCAAGGATCTTGCCGAATTCGCTTTGGCAAACGCTGTATATGCTGTGTTGGTGGAGGGACACGCTGCCGAGATCAACTCGAGGTCAGTGATGAGCCGACGGCAAATGACTAAAACTATACCTGACCCTCGCTTGTGCCACCTATCTTTCCTTTCTAAACCAGGCGAAACGCCATGGACAATGCTTCCAAGGTCGGTCCAGATGAAAAGGCCCGCTGTTGCTGCCAACGACTGACTGATCGGACGCTGTTCTCCGTTATGACGTACAGAACGCTGGAGACATGATCAACTCCCTCACCATGAAATACAATCGCGGTCGTCAAGCTGCTATTACTAACGAACTGGTCGACATTATCACCGGTGCTTCGGGTAAGTGCCAATATTTTCTCTTTCTTAGCATATGAGTCGTTTTGGTTGGTTCCGTGCGACTATTCCCGCAGTTGCTGGCTATCGGCCGCACTCCTTTCGCTCAGCACCTTTGACGGCATAATTCTGGACGGTGCTAGCCTACGCTGCTCGCTCGGCCCCATCTCGATTCGCTCTTCGCTGTTCGTATGCTGACCTGCGGATTTACCTCTCCTATCCTCTCCTCGTCTGTTTCTCAAACAGCTCTATAAGCAACATTCGTCAAGTCGAGGTCCGTCCGCTTGGGGCTTGCGTCCGGATCCCCGTCTATCTTCGTCACGTTGGCTCAATCTTTGGTCTGGCTTCCTTTTGGGTTTCGCCAGGCCATCGCGTGTACTCGGATGTTGGAGAAGTAAAACCCTTAGTAGTGCGCCTAATAGATCCATCCGCGCCCCTCCGCGCAGTTTGTTTTCGTTTCGATCTCTCTTGCTCGGTCATCGCTTTTCGTTTCCAAGCCACCAGTACCCGATCCCATTTACCCCTGCAGCACCGCCTTGAATCGTTGTGCCTAGTTCTTAAAGAGCTGAAACAGTGGAAAAAGGTGGCTCATTGATTGGCCTCGAGGCTGCTTGCCTGCTTGCCTTTTTGGGACCCTGAGACGTGGAACCGCGAGGCAGCCCTCGCAGGCGAGGTTTGATTTGATATACCATCTCGGAGGGCCAGTCGACATCGCCTTCAGCACCAGCAGCAGCAGCATTTTGGCATCCCCCTTACCTCACCGCTTATCCTCGTCCTCTTTTCGCAGTGGTCTAGGTTGGACGGGCTTATGATGGTGTTAAGCCGGTCTGATTCGACCGCGATTGGAATTACATGAGCTAATTTCGCGTCATGGTCCCCCTCGAAATCAGAGTAGGCTATTGAACAGAGCGTACGAACGCCGGTCCCGCCAACCCAACTTTTATTATTATTGCAAACGGTCTGGTTCCGATTGCATGCCTATCTTTCTCTCTGAAGTCATCCAGACCTGCTTCAAGTACCGACATTTCGACGTCTTGGGCATAGTGCCTGCACGCACCAGGAAAAGCCTTCAGGAATCAATGTTGCGAAGCAGAAGCCCCGGTGGAGTCCAAGATCACTCGTCGTTTTGGTTTCTCGACTATACCCGGTTCGTCTCCCTCTTAGCAGGCCTTGGGCTCGAAAGTCATGGCGACTTATCACCACGATACCTGGAGCCATATCCACAAAGGAGAGTTTCATGTCTCTAATGGCGAGATGTAAATGAAAGCCCCAGAGTGAGTCTAGCTTGTCATAAAAGCCCCGCCAACCCTCAAGTGAGAACGGCACATACGCCGGCTGAAGACTCCGCCCCACCTCGTGCTCAAGCGATCGAACTACTAGTTCCGAGGTTCTCTCACCAAGGATTGGGTTCCGCACTGCACCCGTGGGGTTCCTTTTGCACAGAAGAGCTTCCTAGTGATGGAGAGTCGCCGTTTTCATTCTGGATGCACTGAAGAAGCAGCCAGGAAGCGTCTCGTCACATATCGAACGGAGAATTTGCTTGCTCTCGTGAAGTAGGGACCTTCTGTGGCCACGGTCTCGTACATACTTCTGGGACCAGGTGAAAGTCTGGTTATTTCACACCAGAGGAATCGTTGCCATTAAGTCTTCACGCACCATCAATGCTCTTGACACTCCTTCCCAAAGCTTCTAGCGAGATCCGATGCATTCGCTTGACTTAGACACCACGTACTTGACAGAGTTCGCTAATACAGCCATTCAGGCCCTCCAGGGTCTTGCTCAATTCGTGACATGCATTTCGGGGTGTAGCTGATTTCGAGTTCGGGATCCATCCACTGAGCATCGTACGGCCACTGGGGAAGGGAACACATTTCCTTGGGGAATTGAGTGGAACGGGTGAGCCAGGTATCTACTGCGACCAGCTCGAGTCTACTCACGTAGGGCCTGCATGCGGGTTTGCATTTTACCCACTCTGCCCATCCGAGCCAGTCCATTAAGCTCTTGACTTCTGCTGTCCACTTGGCTATGAGCTTCCGTTGCTTTTCCTCGTCATGGAGCTCCTCAGCATCGAAAGCGTCGACCCAGATGACGCGTGGGTACGACAAATTTCCTTCATGACCATTTCTACAGAGTGCTTGAGACGATGCTCTTGTGAAGTAAACTGGTTCACAGGTAAATGTGATGTGAAGCTGGTGGAACAGTGGCGCATCGCTGGGTTGAGCCACGTTGTGTTCGTCTTGTAATCGGAGGGGATTGAGGATATCGATCTTGTGAGGTAGGGCGCTAGCATGGTCAGAACTGCCCGCCGGGTATGCACGATGGTGTGTGTGCTGTTCTCTCTGCTATCTCCTAGCCAGTCGGAAAGGAATTCCAGCCTTCCAGCGTGTCGCTCGGCCACGTTCCTGATGATAGCGTCCCATTCGACACCGCTTCCTTCCCCTTTTCTGCTTAACGCCTCGACCAACTCCTCCCGGAACAGTTCAACGTCTCCCCTGGAAATCTCGCCAACCCTCCACCTGGTTCTATCAACGCCCTCCCTCGAATTAACGAGGCTCTTGTACTTTGAGTCAAAGAAGGAGACTAATTTGGAGTAGTCCAAGGTGACTCCGTTCACCCTGGGGGCCGGGTTGTGTCTGTTACCACTGGCAGCTTGGATCACTTCGAAGTGAATGGAGTGAGTGACCTCTCCACCCATCTGAGAGCTCGGGTTCATCCCAAGGACCTGGGGTGATATGCTTGCTTAGCCATGTGAGTAGCCGTTTAGCAAGGACTTAAGAGGGAGATTAACGATGGTCAGGAAGGAGCTTACCCAACTTCCGGAAGGGAGCGAGGTTGGAAGTTCGTACGTTTCGTGTTTGTGGCTGAAGCTTTGGACCCCATTTCGCCTTGCTGGCAGGAAGGAGATCGAGAGTGGAGGCGGACACCGTCCTCGAAGCTGCAGAGCATTACCTCGCTGAGGTGGCATGGCGTCATCAGCACCCTCTCAGGTACAGCTGCGTGAAAGTCGATTTACAAGTCAGCTGACATCCTAAAGCGGTATGTCAAATTCTCCTTTCAGAAGCTTTTGGTATACCCCAGAAGACAGAGCGCCATACCGGACTAATCCCTGAATCCCGAAATCTCTCCCCCACGTGCAGAGGGAAACAATTCTGCTAACCTCGTCTTTCAAACGGCCCTTCTTTATATTCCCATGTAGAAGGAGTTCTTGAGTATCAATAACTCCGGTTCTAATCTTGGTTGCGCTGCTCGAACGGGAGATGTATGAGCTAACGGCATTCAACGCCGACAATGAGGCCACAGACCTGCTGCCATCAAAGTACAGGACCCTGAGTGGTTCGTCTCCGACCGCATACGTGTGTAAAACCCTCCCGAACATGTAAGAGTGCTCCAGATTGAATGAAACCCATTCGGGTCATGATGGCGCACTGGCTGCTCTCGTTCGTCCGTGATGCGGAAGAGTACCGGGAACTATCGTTCCCGAGACAATCGTGTGACCTAACGCGGCAGAGGAAGTGAATTGGGTTTGCTCTTAGCGAAAAAGGCGAGTCAGGCTTTATGATCCAAGTTGGACGTCGCTCACCATTCCGGTGCAAGATATTAGGCCAATATCGCAAGAACCCATGAACGCTATTGAATATTAGGTGCCCCGTCTCATTGCGAGGAGGGAAATCACTCCAGTTAAGATCTTCTTTAAACCAAGATGTTGAAGGGCCCTCTAACGAGGAGATCTGCAGTTGGGAGCCTCCGACAAGAGCCCCAAGGAGCAGAAGGCTGAAGGTTACGAAAATCCGCATAGCAAGGAGGTCTTCGTGCTTATATGTTCCTCGAAGCTGACTGTGCGGAACGCTGACCTGTCGTCAGTACTTGATGGAAAGAAAGATCGAGAAGTGGCATTTCTACTGCGGCTGACGAGAAGCCGTGCCCTTCAGTTGTGGGAACGGGCGCCACAGCGAACCAACGGACGTTCTGCAACGTGCTCCCCTCTTCACCAAGTGTTTTCCACCGCCCCCGTCACCCCCCATACAGGAACCCAAGATGCAAACCGCTCGGGGACAAGAACTCCGTGTGATTATCCGGCGGATGACCATGTTGGGCGCCTGTTGCAGATCTTCGACACCGCCTCCGGATTCAATTTCGGGAGCACTCGCAGGCTCATACTATATTAGCTAAACAAGACCTATGCCTTTGAAAATACCATGTGAGGAACTTTCGTTACTCGCTACCAAAATTGGTGAAGAGCGGTGTAGCCTGCCGTACACATCGTCTTGGCGTCTGGGCACCATTTGCATTCTTTTAGAGCCTCACCTCTCGGAGAATGCTGACGTAGGACCATGGCTACTGTCTTCACCGCTCTCCCTCCAAACGTTCTCCTAAGCGTTTTCCAACTTCTCAACCCGAGAGACCTCGTCCGCTTCTTCTCAGTGAGTCGTGGAAACAACTCCTCAAGAATTATTCTAATCATACCTCGACCATCAGACGTGCCGAGTTTTGTATGAATTATCCTCCACCGACCCTCAGATATGGGAAGAACCCGTAACGCGACAAATATCTCTTTGGGGTATTCCCATTCAGAACGCAGAGGTTATCGGTAGACCGATCCAAGGTCTTCAGCGGACCGCAGAACGACCATGGCGTTTTCACGACATGTTCAAACACTGTCACTCGGCGGAGGATTTCAAGTTCTTCCGACTGGAATTTGAAGATTTCACCAACTTTGGAGCTGTGGAGCTCTTGCCAACTGCATGCTGGATGTTTTTTCTCGCCACACAGACTTCGGACGACCCAAACGTACAACCTGGACCTAAACGAATCATTGCGGGAGACTTTGGAGGAGAAAGTGCGAGATTCCCGTCTACAGTCATCGTTCCTGACTCGACTAGGACCTTCAAGGCACAGTTTGGTGGGAACGGAGTACTCCTATTCGCGATGGCCGAACTTCCAGAGTATGCCCATTTTCCATTCCGTCAGTAAAGGCTCAGACTGATGGGGAACTTCTTTTTACTGCCTCCCAGAGAATTTTCCGCATTGTTTGTGTTGGACTTTACTACCTCACCCACCGAACCAAACGATTTTGCGATTCTTGGGGGTGTAACCGTCCCTTTCCTTATGAAGCAAGACTACGTCGTCGTGGGAGACCTTTGGGCAGCTTGCTCAAGCGACGGTACCGTGGTCCTGGTCTGGGACTGGCGAGCTGGAACACAAGTTTTCTGCCGGCTTGAGCCTCGCGAAGAACAGACGACCCCAAGTTATATGCCGCTTGTTGATGTGCGAGGCGGTATCGTCTTCTTCTGGGGCTCGGCGGAGCAATGCATCGTCGGCTATATGCCTTCGCGGACAGCGGAACCCGTGGAATGAGAGAATGCCCCGACGTTCTACGATTTGATGACGCCTTGCAACCAGGAGGAACCTGAACTTTATCACCTCCGTCGCAAACAGGAGCTCTGTTTCTCCATGCATCCCATGTTGACGTCGTTCCTTCCTCCCCCGGGTACTCAGTGTGTCGTTCGGGTGGTGTATTCCACCCTCAAGGCTAGTGAAGGCTCCACCCATATCATTTTCGCTGTGTTTCCTGAGCTGACGCTTCGGATTCAACCCCTACCATTTGCCAATCAAGGAGGTCGACCGAAGTTTTTCTACATGCGGACGTATCCGATGAAGAATCATCTTATCATTGAAGATACGGAGTGGAATGCGGACGAAGAGTCGCCAACCGTCTGTCGAGAAACCATTGACGGTGGGGTCATCGCGATGAACGCAAAAGGAGAGATCCTGTATTCGGAGAGAGCTCAAGAAGAGGGCACTCCCTTTTTGCAGAATGTATTGGAGGGAACCCTTCCGCGGTATTGAGGGCCGTGGCTCCTTACCTCTGCCCTATAGCGGGGGTAATGGGAGGGATTGGGCGAGATGGGGAAGTACTGTTTTGGCAACAAGGGCCCTACTGATAAGGCTTCCTTGGGCTGCACTATCTGTATAACTTCCTTTGCATTGAATAGGAATCTACCTTGATGTTATTTGCAAGACCAATGATGGTCGAGATGAACGCTATCCTCGAATGGTGTCGCGCCTGCTTGGATACTCAACGCACGCAACGAAGTCCCATAGCTTGTATTGCCTTTCTGTGAGAATACGGAGCTCGAAAGGAGTTAAAATGTAAAGCTAAAGACAGAGATTGGTCAAAAACGGACGCTTCCAACCCGAGGATGCTTCGCCGACACGGCCGCCCCGCGAGCGGTCCAACCGAATCACCGCCTTTCGGCCGAGCGGGATCCCAATTTTCAACGACATTGGCCCTTATAGCGTAACTATGACTCGGGATTCCTTCGGGTTTCTTTAGGTCACGAGAGTAGCTGCATCCAGAATCGGTAGATTCTCGTGTGACTGAAACGGAGACCGACACGTGT
This sequence comes from Tulasnella calospora MUT 4182, assembly GCA_000827465.1. Taxonomy (NCBI): domain Eukaryota; kingdom Fungi; phylum Basidiomycota; class Agaricomycetes; order Cantharellales; family Tulasnellaceae; genus Tulasnella; species Tulasnella calospora. The sequence continues at coordinate 13,299 of KN823110.1, forward strand.
TTCCCTCACAGCCCGGGCCTGCCTTGGGCACAGGTTCGTGTCGCCTCAACAACATCGTCTCTTCCATCCATCTCTCTTCCTGCATATCCAGTAATCATGACGAGTGGATTGACACTTCCCAGCGGCCAGCGATCTTTCAATCTCCCTACAACATCCAACCAACTACCCCCGGCTCCGGATCCAACGCTTGGTGTTTCCGCGCGAGAGCTCTGGGAAGGGATCACAGTCACAAGATATGCCACATCGACTCTCCTAAAGGTATTCTCTTTTTGTTACGCAACACCCGCGAGACTAACAATTCGATATCTCAGGATACCAAGTGGCCACTCAAATCAAATGAAGCCGCACAAAACTTGCTACAAACCATCACCAACTTGCCCGACCTCCCCGCTAACATAATACCCTTCAAAGATACTGCTGAGGAGCTCGGTCGGTACGCCGAGTTCTATTTCTTAGGAGGCCTGATATTATCCTGAGCTCCGTCTATGCTAGAGCTCTTAAAGCCGCCCTCGTCAGTGTGAAGAAAGCGTCGGAGAAGTACGGAGAACGGGAAAGAGGATTCAGGGATGGAATAAAGTACAAAATCTCATCGCTGCATCCCGAAAAATGCACCGAGATCTTGCGAACGTGTAGAAAAGACGTCGAGAAGGTTTCGGCAGCACTTTGCGTGAGTGCATGTTGATCATGTTTCATTTCGGGTTTTGACGTCGTTCGGGTACCACCCCAGAGCCGCTTGGACAGTGTAGAGGTGCCAGGTAAAGTACTTATGTAGTCTTTTTGACAGAGGATTACTAAAGAGATCCTAGGCTCTACCTCAGGAAGTCGCGGAACGGCACAGATGCCTTCTGGTCTTCAAAATCACTCAACCGTCTCATCCGTTCAAGCCGAGGGTCATTTGGAATCATCAGTATCTCCCCCCCGTCCCACAGCAAAGTCGGAGGAACACCTCATTGGATCAGGCCATCCAATCAGTCACCCAGTGTCTGTCCTGAACTCGTCGTCGGAACTTCCTGCAGACCAACAAGACCGTCGTCCAATTCGCGACGGAGTTATCATTGCAGCTAAGAAGACTTTCACAGCCGTTGAAACTATATCCGGTGCGATCCCCGGCGTTGGCGACTTCGTCGGGGTGGCCGCGAAGGTGGGCCTAGCCTTTGTCGACATGATTGAGGTAAAGCTATGTGTCCTCTTAGCATCTATTTGGGATCTAACATAGAATTCGTAGACTATGAACCAAAACGAAGACGTTTCCAAGGAGTTAGCTGCTCACACATTGAAGCTTTCAACATACCTAGATTACTTCAAGAAAAAATCCGACATGGGCGGTGGGGACAATTTGGTCAATCACATCAACAATGTGCACAGGTGCGTTGCCCCCGCTCGTCTCGCAGGCGACCTAGAATTTGGGGTGACACCTTGTTTAGGGAACTGGAATGCGTTCAAAAGAAAGTCAGCCTCTGGAATTCGTCGGGTCGCTTGAAAAAGGCGTTCCTGGCCGGTGACCACGCCGAAGAGCTCAAGGGCTATCAGGATACGATTCAAAATGCGCTGGAAGAAATGCAGGTACGCAATACGCCGTCGTTGATTGCTATGTCAGCTCACCTCTCCATCAAAAATAGCTACTCGTCGGCCTGAAAACCGCTGATGTAGTCATCGAACTTAGTAGGCTCCTTTCTGCCTTATGTAAAAGGACCGCTCTAACGCATTACCGTTGTTCCAGAGAACTCTGAGCTACGGGCGGAGCGACGTCGCCTTCTGGACCGCTTGGGAGATGGAGGTTACGGCGCACGAGGAAGCTCGATCGAAGATGTCATCTGCCTTCCCGGTACCAGAGTGGGCATATTGGACCGTATAAACGCGTGGATCAAAGATACTTCCTTATCAACTGAGCGTGTCCTCTGGATTCGCGGGATGGCGGGGCGCGGGAAGTCGGCGATCGCGTCCTCCGTTGCTCACAACTGGGCTTCTAAGGGATCTTGCGCCATCTTCCACTTCCGTCGAGGTCAGAACGCGTTGGATGGCCAGTTCATCTGCGCCCTCGCCAGGCAGCTCGGGAAGGGGTTAGTCCCGGAAGTGAAGAATGCAGTGCTGGATTGCGTTCGGGAGAACGAAGACATCGCGAAGGAGCGGCTTGACCAGCAATTCAAAACACTCCTCGTCGGATCACTCGGAAAGCTTCAAGGTCTTGCCCATCCAATTGTCATCGTCGTCGACGCCCTTGACGAATGGAATAATGATAAGGATGCCGTACAATTCGTCAAGCTCATTGATCAACACTCCTCGTTCCTCCCCGCCAATGTCAAATTCCTCCTGACATGTCGCCCGGAGGCGCCTCTCCTCGTGGCACTTGAACCCAGGAACTGGCATACGGAAGACCTTGACACCATACCTGACGTATCCGAAGATATCACACGATTCATAAAGCACGCCTGCGAGCAAATCAGAGACGACCATGGCCTGCCCGAGAACTGGCCTTCGCCAGTCGAATTGGAAGGCATTGTTGAAATGTCCCAGGGTCTCTTCCAGTGGGCTCGTACTGCGATCGCATACGTTGGCAAAAAGTCTCCTGCTGATCGGCTGCAAGATTTGCTGCGACGCTCATCAACCTGGAGTGGACTAGATGAACTCTATCACCAGATTCTATCAAAAGCGTTCAACGAGGTTGAAACAGACTCGATGCGGAGGGAGCTGCTGTCCTGGGTACTGGGAACTCTCGTGGTGGCACCCTACCCCGTCTCCCTTGATATCATTGCCTTCTTGTATGCAGACCACGAAATATTCGTGAATCGAGGAAACAACATCCAGTTTCTGTGCAACGACATTCTCGCAGACCTGAACTCCCTTCTCCACATCCCGACATCCCAATCCGAACCCATTCGTCTGATGCACACGTCCATTCGCGACCTTCTTACTGCCAGGCGGTGCGAACAGAAGCCTTATTTTGTTGACCTTACCAAAAACCACCGGCGCCTCGCAACCACATCTCTCCAAATCATGGGACGCGACTTGAAGCAAAACATTTGTAGCCTATCAGACATTTCGAAATCAAACTCGGAGGTGCAAACTGAAATCAATAGACATGTGTCCAAGGGCCTTCGGTACTGCTGTCGCTCTTGGTCGACTCATTTGACAACGGGGGTAATATGGTCAGAGACAGCGGAAGCCACCAGCGTCGTCCTCCCAAAGTTCCAACAGTTCAGTGACGAGAGGCTTCTGTGCTGGCTTGAGATCATGAGTTTAATCGGAGCTACAACCGAGGCATTGACGATGGCGAAGGGTGTGCAGCAGTGGCTTCTGGTAAGCTAAATATCGAAAGTAAAGTGGAGGAGAGCGGACGCTAAACTGGAGGTTCACAGCAATGTCCTCAAGAGACGTCGAACAAGTCGCTGAGCACTTTGTGGAATGACACCCAGCGATTTATTGCCGCATTTCATGAACCAATCTCATTTTCTGCCCTCCATATCTATGTTTCAGCCCTCCCTCAATGCCCTGTAGGGACAACACTGTGGGCAAGGTTTGGTAATCAAGCAACAACCCGAATCCTACTTGGCGAGCGGCAAGTAAACTGGCCAACCAACATTTGGACATCATCAGCTACCTCAGCCGTCTTTGAGCTCGCATTTTCACCCGATGGCAGTGTTTTGGCTTTAGGCCTATATAATGGGGAAATTCAATTATTGGATGCGCAGACCGGAGCGCGGTTGGGTGAGCTTCTGGCCAGTCACAGAAACTCGATCGGGTCCGTTGCCTTCTCACCAAACGGCAAAACTCTCGCATCTGGGTCAAGCGACGGGATCATTCAATTATGGGATGTGCAGACCCAGGCACCGTTGGGCGGGCCTCTGACCGGTCACAGTGAGGGAATCACATCCGTTGTCTTCTCACCAGACAGCAATACTCTCGCATCTGGTTCGTGGGACACGACCGTTCGATTATGGGATGTGCTGACACAAACACCGTTGGGTGAGCCTCTGACCGGTCACAACGACATGATCAAAGGCGTTGCCTTCTCACCAAGCGGCAAGGCTCTGGCAACTGGGTCACATGACGCGACGGTTCGATTATGGAATTTGCAGACCGGAGCACCGTTGGGAGAGCCTCTGACCAGTCACGACGGCAAATCAATCCAATACGTTGTCTTCTCACCGGATGGCAAGATACTGGCATCTCTGTCGGGGGGCAACACCCTTCAATTATGGGATGCACAGAGCAGAGCACCATTGAGCGAGCCTCTCGTCTCAGGCTGTCGCTCCAACTTGATCGCACCTGTTATGTTATCACCGGACGGTAAGATTGTGGCATCTGGGTTGGATAAAAACGGTGTTCAATTATGGGATGCGCAGACCGGAGCACCGTTGGGTGCGCCTCTGACCGGTCACAACGACTGGTTGACTTCCATTGTCTTTTCGCCGGATGGCACGACTCTCGCAACAAGTTCGGTGGACGGCACTGTTCGATTATGGGACGCCCGGACCGGAGCACCGGTCAGTGAGCCTCTGACTGATCGTAGCAACTGGGACCCATACTTTATCCTCTCACCGGATAGCAAAATTCTAGCATTCGAGTTGGCGGACAACACAATTCAGTTATGGGATGTGCAAACCGCAGCACCGCTGGGCGAGCCTCTGACCGGCCACAGCGGCAGGATCGTGTCCGGTCGCTTCTCACCGGACGGCAAGACTCTCGCATCTGGCTCGCAGGACACGACCGTTCGATTATGGGATTTGCTGACACAAACACCGTTGGGCGAGCCTCTGACCGGTCACAACGGCTGGGTCACAGACGTTGCCTTCTCACCGAACGGCAAGATTCTGGCATCTGGATCGCTGGATGATTACATCGTTCGATTATGGGATGCGCAGACCGGAGCATCGTTGGTCGAGTCCCCGGCCGCTCACATCAAAGGGAGGAAAATCATTGTCTTCTCACCGAACGGCAATATTCTGGCGTGTGCCTCGGATAGTATCTTCGGCAACGCCCTTCAATTATGGGATGCACAGAGCGGAACATTGTTGGGTGCGTCCCTGAACGGCCACCGTCATATGATCACATCCGTTGTCTTCTCACCGGACGGCAAGATTGTGGCAACCGGTTCGCATGACAAGACCATTCGATTATGGGATGCCCAGAGCGGAGCACCGTTGGGTGAGCCTCTGACCGGTCACAGCGACTGGATCACATCCATCATCTTCTCGCCGGATGGGAAGGTTCTGGCAACCGTGACGTTTGACGACACCGTTGGAGAGGGGAGCCTCCGGCGGCACTTATTCCCACGGTTTGTATTAGGTAGAATCCAATTCCTTTCCCCACCTCGCTATTCGGGAATCCCGCTGCAGGTCCCCCTGACCTCTCCACCGTTCGATTATGGGATGTCCAGACCGGAGCACCACTGGATGGGCTTCTGGCTGGTGGTTTAGACGTTCTGGCACCTGGGGGGCTTTACTGGGTGCTTCCGTGGGCCTGCAATCGTCGAATATCCGATGGCCTTCCAAGCAACCTCATTCCTCGACCTATTACGATTAAGTCACACTGGGTAATTTGTGGCTCTAAGCGCTTGATATGGCTATCCGCTCGCCACAACGACTCTGTACCCAGTCTCTGGAGCAGGTCTTTACGCTTTTCCTACAACACCTTTTCATACGTCGCAGTTTTATCCCCTGGGAGCCTCGCTGTTACGTCTCCTGGAGCTTTTGATGTTTTTGACGTTTCACGGTCCTTTACGTTTTAATTATCTTCCAATTTTGTATTTGATTTGATCGTTGGTCTTCCATTTCTGCTTCTAGAGCTCGTTATTTGACATCGTCTAAGCAGACCTTCATGTGTGCTCGCAGAATGCCTTCCTTACTACTGTGTTGGCACTTTATCGCTACACTAAGGATGTAGGTCTGGTTGACTGGGGATTAATGGAAGCTCTAGGCCCCTGTGCACTACTTTCCAAGAGTCCTAGCAAGGATAACAACAAATAAAGTGATGAGTGGCCTCCTCAATTGTGCGACGTGCCTCATACGGTGATCCTTCGGGCACTTGGGGCTCGGTCTTCGACAAGCTGCCTTTGGCGCGGACAGAAGCTCCATTCAACCTACCCCAACTAGTCCTTACGGGGGAGGGAGGGATTAATCTGTTCTCCGTAAGGCTCATTTAATGGATGAAAATATCTTATGCTTGAAATTTGTTACGCCCCACAGCCGGGAAATCAAGGTGGTTTCCGATTTCATCGATGATCCAAATAGGGGGTAAGTGACTCAGTGCTCATCAGCCAACGATGATTGGAGGGTCGCGGTCGGCTACAGGCCAGCTGCCGTACAAAACAGGGTTTTGAGAAATTCCAATCGAGGAAAACAGTGCAGCGCCGCTTGGTTCGCACAATGGTCACTGAGCTGAAGTCAGGAAACTACTCTTTAAATGCTAACAGCTAGAACAGGCTCACTCGACCGGACGGGATGGACGGCGTACTGATGGTCAACTTCCTTAAGTTCCCGCAACCGTATAAGACTGAGTCCCCAGTTCTGGAGTATCAAGCTTACCATTGTCCCAATGTTAAAAGTTTCTTTAATGACGATTGCCGATGCCTCGTCAAAGACAAAGGACAGCAGCCAGGAACTGGCTGTAACTCCAGGCGGCTCATCAAGGTTCTGGCTTGACCTTGTACCTCCTCCCCTATCGATGTTCATGGCTGCTTTCAACTTGTTAAGCCCGCGAGGCCCCCCTACCACTCCGATGCGAGCAATCACCACATGATTGTCGGTCTCCGTCTCAAGTATTCAATTTTAAACACCCTTCCAATGATATTATAGGATCATCTCCGCCGGGGAGGCGGAGTTCAAGGGAAAGTGCTGTGAGTGTGAGGGAATGAGATTAAGTATATGAAAAGGTAATCAAACGAGCATCTCCTTTCAATGCTCAATTGAGTCAAGGTGGACTCAATTCAAGCACCAGATTGGGAAAAAGAGAAGCGTGCCAAGCGTTTTGCTTTGTTGTGGTCGCTGTTCATTTGAGTTCAAACTGCCCGGCCACCGACCGCTCCCCTCAAGCTAATATTATGTCTCGACCTACATACTCCGCCTCTTTCAGCTCCTCACCCGAACCCCTCAACAAAAGCGCCAGCACCCTTCCGGAGGAGAAAGCTCTCGCTATGAAAGCGATAAGGAGACCTGCCACTGAAGATACTGGCTCACGTACCCTTCCCCCAATCACGTTTGACAACTAGCTCTCGATCTGGAAGTCCGAGCCGGTGCTCTCCTCTTGGATAAACTTGGCGTCGGACACCTGGCGGAATGCAATCGTATTATAGATCTAGGCCAGGTCCGCTATCGAACTCCGAGACTACCTACTTTCCGTCGGCAGCAGGCTCAGTCCACATCCAGCCTTCCCCATTTCAACATCCGGCAACTACACCTCATCTAGCTGTCGTCCAAGGACCTCCAAGCCAGTTCTCTTCTCCTGGACCATTTCAGCGTCAGACAACCGGTGGAACGCAGGCACTTGATAGGCTTCGTTCGGAATACAGTATTCTATTCCGCAATGCTATCCAAGACCCTGTCCACCACTCCCCAGCGGCAGCAAGCTTCATAAGAGCTTGCACCTCCCAACACTCCGTCAAACTTAAGCTTGACTCCGCGAACGCCAAACAAGTCTCCTACCTCCACC
>KN823110.1:26840-74526 GCA_000827465.1 Tulasnella calospora MUT 4182
TTTATCGCTACACTAAGGATGTAGGTCTGGTTGACTGGGGATTAATGGAAGCTCTAGGCCCCTGTGCACTACTTTCCAAGAGTCCTAGCAAGGATAACAACAAATAAAGTGATGAGTGGCCTCCTCAATTGTGCGACGTGCCTCATACGGTGATCCTTCGGGCACTTGGGGCTCGGTCTTCGACAAGCTGCCTTTGGCGGGGACAGAAGCTCCGTTCAACCTACCCCAACTAGTCCTTACGGGGGAGGGGGGGATTAATCTGTCCTCCGTAAGGCTCATTTAATGGATGAAAATATCTTATGCTTGAAATTTGTCACGCCTCACAGCCGGGAAATCAAGGTGGTTGCCGATTTCATCGATGGTCCAAATAGGGCGTAAGTGACTCAGTGCTCATCAGCCAACGATGATTGGAGGGTCGCGGTCGGCTACAGGCCAGCTGCCGTACAAAACAGGGTTTTGAGAAATTCCAATCGAGGAAACAGGGCAGCGCCGCTTGGTTCGCACAATGGTCACTGAGCTGAAGTCAGGAAACTACTCTTTAAATGCTAACAGCTAGAACAGGCTCACTCGACCGGACGGGATGGACGGCGTACTGATGGTCAACTTCCTTAAGTTCCCGCAACCGTATAAGACTGAGTCCCCAGTTCTGGAGTATCAAGCTTACCATTGTCCCAATGTTAAAAGTTTCTTTAATGACGATTGCCGATGCCTCGTCAAAGACAAAGGACAGCAGCCAGGAACTGGCTGTAACTCCAGGCGGCTCATCAAGGTTCTGGCTTGACCTTGTACCTCCTCCCCTATCGATGTTCATGGCTGCTTTCAACTTGTTAAGCCCGCGAGGCCCCCCTACCACTCCGATGCGAGCAATCACCACATGATTGTCGGTCTCCGTCTCAAGTATTCAATTTTAAACACCCTTCCAATGATATTATAGGATCATCTCCGCCGGGGAGGCGGAGTTCAAGGGAAAGTGCTGTGAGTGTGAGGGAATGAGATTAAGTATATGAAAAGGTAATCAAACGACCATCTCCTTTCAATGCTCAATTGAGTCAAGGTGGACTCAATTCAAGCACCAGATTGGGAAAAAGAGAAGCGTGCCAAGCGTTTTGCTTTGTTGTGGTCGCTGTTCATTTGAGTTCAAACTGCCCGGCCACCGACCGCTCCCCTCAAGCTAATATTATGTCTCGACCTACATACTCCGCCTCTTTCAGCTCCTCACCCGAACCCCGGAGGAGAAAGCTCTCGCTATGAAACCGATAAGGAGACCTGCCACTGAAGATACTGGCTCACGTACCCTTCCCCCAATCACGTTTGGCAACTAGCTCTCGATCTGGAAGTCCGAGCCGGTGCTCTCCTCTTGGATACACTTGGCGTCGGACACCTGGTGGAATGCAATCGTATTATAGGTCTAGGCCAGGTCTGCTATCGAACTCCGAGACAACCTGCTTTCCGTCGGCAGCAGGCTCAGTCCACATCCAGCCTTTCCCATTTCAACATCCGGCAACTACCCCTCATCTAGCTGTCGTCCAAGGACCTCCAAGCCAGTTCTCTTCTCCTGGACCACTGCAGCGTCAGACAACCGTTGGAACGCAGGCACATGATAGGCTTCGTTCGGAATATTCTATTCTGCAATGCTATCCAAGACCCTGTCCACCCCTCCCCAGCGGCAGCAAGCTTCATAAGAGCTTGCACCTCCCAACACTCCGTCAAACTTAAGCTTGACTCCGCGAACGCCAAACAAGTCTCCTACCTCCACCGTGAATTTCCACCAATCACCCCCCTCGGCGTTACAAACCGACGCTTGTCGCGACGACCGTTTCCGACATCGGAGTTGTATGCAATCCAGGCCCTTGGAGAATTCGAAAACGACCAGAGCGGGCAAATGGAGGTCCTGATGGCTGACCAAGAACCCGGAGCACGAAAGACCGTCAGCTCCTCTTCAAGGCGGGTGGAAGGATGCGTGGACGGGCGGCTTGGAAGAAGGTGTCTGGGATGTGACGTAGAGGACAACAATTGAGTGGTCTTCGAATACCTTAGGTCATTTCCGGTGAAGTGGGAGAAGAAGCATGGGGGAGATGAGGGAGGCGATGTACTCCCTGACGGAGACCTGGATTCACCGACACTTTGGGATGGGCCGTCAGCGATTGGGAGGAGATGACGAATTTTCTCATTCTGAACCTTCAGCGGAAGCCGAAAATGACGTCACTCCAGTAGCTTCAAACGAGAAGAAGGCGGCAGAAGCGAACGCGGACCAGGGGGAAGTTGACGCAGGAGCGCGGCGAACGACGCGGAGGTTGACGAAACTTGGAGGCCTGTGCAGTTGGTTGTTTCCTCATTAAAGAAGACCGCAGGCGTTGCAGCGGAAAAGAAGGTGAGTTCATTCCCGGACTATGCTCACCAGAGTCTAACTTGCTGCGCCTGCCGTTCAAAGGGTGAAGCCGATGCCGTGCAAGCTGACAGCGCCCAAGCTCTGATCAAACCATTTCGTTGGTTATTCGCTTAGGAACCAAGCAGATGGAAGGTGCATCTCGTAGTCATTTTGATCCTTCAGGTCATTGAAGTTGGATTCATACGCTGAAACGTCTCTTCCCAAAGTGAGTCCCATCAAATGCTGGAACAATCGTCGGCTCATTCTCTGCTTGTCAGACCTATGGAATTCTCTGGGGCAAAGTCATCGGACACTTTCTCTTACACTCCTAGCCCGTTGTCATCCGCAACCCCGCTATCACTACACTGCTCTTCTGACAACGAGTGTCATGTTCAGAACCAGATTGCTAGCTCGGGAGGAACAGTCTACATCTCGGAGAGATGTCTTAGCCATGAGAAAATTTGGGCGTCGTCTTCTTGGAGGACGATGAAGTAGCGGGTTCGCTTGCGGGCAGAGTCGCTCTCCGGCGTTTGCGATTTTTTGGGGTGGACAGAGAAACACGATGATGGAAGCTTTAGAATACCCTCCCATTGGTTCCTTCATGGGGGTCTCAGGGTATATAAGGTGGAAGAGTCGGTGAGCCCTGCCTTTACTCTTATGGTCGCGTGTCTGAGAACGCTATCCTCTAGCTGCCCTACCACGCCTTCCAAATATCACGTTCTGTGTCGCGTGGAAATTCAAACACTCCCCGACCGATGATCCGAATGCCGAGGGAGTAAGCGCGGCTCGAGAGACTTCGCAACGACAGCGGTATATGTTGGTCGGAATCTTGGGCCTTTGCACCCAACTAGAGTGCTGGAAACAGCGTGCAACGGTCCGTAAGCACCATGTTCACCCGTTTCTTTCAAGGCACAGCTCGAATCGAACCTTGCATCCTACGCAAAGGCCGCAAAATCCCTTCTCGTCGACTAAATCTGTTTCCATCCCAAGTAAAGGGACGGAGAGGGGCGTCCCAACCCCGCTGCTCAAATTCACCCAGAGGTTGCCAGGGAGCTGCAATTCTGTTTCGAAGGTTTCATCGAAGGTAGAGTCAAACGTTATGCCGACGATCTTGATCCGAAAAAGTGCGCGAGAATGGCGAAGGAGATAAGGCTCGTGAACCGGCCAAGAGCGACGAAGGAGTCAAAGCCCAAGAAAACCAGCAAAAGAAGTTGAAGGCCGTCAAGACAATTTTTGACCCAGGTTCGGGGTTATTTGATCCCAAGTCCAAGCAAGCTGACACTCGGTCAACATTCCTGACGCTGTTAGCCAATCACCTCTAGAGGACGCGTGTGGCTTCATTAGCAACGTCGCTGCATTCTTGTCAGTCGTGCGCCGAAAGCGTTTGCCTGTTCGATCGCTCAGGTACGACCTATGACCATTTGATGAGGGTGGTCATCGACCTACTTCGCGCAGAATGGACGTACAAGTCTGCGGTTTCGTCGCTTACGTCATCCTGTCCTCTTCGAGTCGGATGAACGACCATAAGACGGAATTCCCTTAGTGTCTTGTGAAAACCCCATATTTTTGATCTCATCGTCTTCCTCAGATCAATATTGTATATTTCGGTTCCCGGAGATAGCTAGGAAAACAAAATACACGAGGTTCCTTGGGTCGGTCGCCAGGACACCTGTTTTGATTGGCTTCGTCTTATCTGATAAGCGTCGGGTTTCACGGGCCGGAGCTATTTTATTCCGGACTGAACTCCCGCTCACTTGCCCGCTGACAAGGCAGACTAGATCTCCATATTGATACCCCAAGCAGCGTTCTCTAGCACAGGCAACGCACATCATACAGTATTCTCTGCACTGTCTCTTTTCCCTATCAAAAACCACGCCTTGATAACGGGCCCGTGGGCAACTCGGCTCGTTCAGGAAATCGCCCCTTGCTGCGCACACCATGCAGGCTTGCTGCGGATCCTGAGTCATTTATCAACCTTGGAAAACTTTATCATCGTTCTCTTTCTGGAAGCCCATTCCAGTCCGAGAGCTAGCTCCCCTTCCTTGTCCAATGCGCCGCTCTCTCTTGGCACTCTCCATCGGAGGCTTCTTGGCAAGAGCTCAGCACCAAACTCCTCTTTCAACAGAGCCACAGGTAAAGGTAGACCTCCCAAAACCACTTGCTTCCGATTGGAATGTATCTCCGAATCCGGATGAAACGGGCCACCTAATCTTCAACAGCATCAATGGACTGCTGAACCATTGGCAGAATGCGTACTATCGGAACGGTTTGTCCATGCCTTCCGTTCCTTCATAGCTGTACACCTGCTAATTGTATGTCCTATAATCTGTGACTTTGTAGGACATTCCATTGTGCCAGCGACGATCGCCCCTGGAACCCTTTTGTACCACGGACGACGGCAAGCGGACGCGCCACCTGACACTCCAGAATGGGTGTCTTTCGACCCCGAGCACTCGTATATGTTCGGATGGAATGTTTATACATTCGTCGTAGGGAGCGAGCCATTGAGGGTCCTTTATTTGGATGGTAGCAGGTTCGTCAGAAACGCCCCTCTTTCGCAATCGAGGCTTTCCCGGTATTGACTACGTTTAATAGTGCGGCAAATATGCAATCAGGAACAATAGATACCCAAGAGATTCTTTGGTATGGGGAGTTGAGAGAAGGCGGCTGGCGAGATGAGCGACACGAGATCGTCGAGCTGTGCAGCTGGGGCCAGCAGTATGACATCCATGGCTTCGTGAGGTACGCACTACACCCACATCGAGCTCTCCCATGGCCAACACGCATAAATGCGACCTTTTTTTAAACTATAGGATGGAGTTCGACTTGTAAGCGTTATCATGAATCGTGCTAAACGACAACATGACCTGAGACCCACATGCATTCCAGCGAAATCATGCTCTGCGACTTTACCAAAAGGGTCAGTCTCGTATCGGGCCTCACTCTCCTTCCGACGAACCGCGGCAGGCGAGGCCCTGGTGGTGGCCCACCTCCTGGTCGTAAACCAGGGGAAGTTCCTCCGGGCCCACCAACCGACGATGACCCGCTTGAATCGCTCGCGGCAGGCCATTCCCGCTTTGAGACTCTACCCGATGACCATCTTGAACCCCCTCAGCCACCGGAGATGCCCCCCCGTGTGCCATGGGAGGACCCCGTTCCTCCAAAAGGCTGGAAAGGCAGCTTATTATCAGGGTCTGCGGTCACCTTTGGCGGTATTCAAGCAGGAAATTGGCACAACGCCCCCTCGGGTCTCAACGGCGTAATACTCGACCACGCTGGCACGATCTCGTTCTTCAATCCCAAGTACACCAGCCTTGTCGAAGCGCGTCGGGGAGTGGACAGGATGAAGTGGCGCGCTGGCAACATCACGAAATCGGATGTGGAGCTATTTAGAGCCGAGTTGGATGCGGTGTTGACGAGGAAGGAGAAAGGAAGCGACGTTCGGTGGGATGGGTTGGTCAGAAGCGTGGTCGAGCGGCACGCGGATCGATTGGAGTTCCTTTCTGAATGGCTTGGAGCGGACCACAAGAACGTCACGGAAGGAGTTGTCTACGCTCGCCGCACCGTCCTCGAGATGCTCGCCCCTTATTTCGTGGTCGACTCTATTCCATCCGACTACAAGACCAATGTAACCTGGCTCAACCCAACAATGCACTATTGCTCGACCGCGTATACGTCCCATCTTCCTGTAGACGATTTCACTCCTCAAGAGCATCTGCTAAAAGAAGCAGTGGAGGTCGTTACGACCGAGATTTGCCGGACGCTGGGCGTTGTTTGGCTCGATGCTTTCGACGCAGAGGCGGTACAGAATGAGACAGAGCAACGAGAAAGGCTAGTGAAATGGAAAGGAGAGATAGGGCGGTTGATGGATTGGCTTGGTTGGGCTGTGTGGGTCAAATGCAAACCCATTTGTGGACCTTTCGTGAGTTCAGCCTCGTTCTCAGCCCTCACGCTCTGCTCAACATCGGACGAAACACTAGGAACTGTGCAGCTTGCCGCAATGGCCGTTTGATATGCGTTGGGGGGATCCTGATGGAGGGGATGACCTGACCCCCAGGTGCATGTCACGAATCGAGTTACAGGGTCGTCGGTTCCGCGGGGATCGGGTGTTAGGACCTGCACAGTGAAGGATGCAGGTAAAGCGGTAGGTAGACACTAAGAGTCGGACATGCGACCAAGTTTCTTCTGGGTGGACAAAATTCAATTCTTCTTCCCCGATATATTGTTGGATAGAAATATCGTAATCAGAGGTAGGTAGCGTCAATCCAGCTTGTAGAACCCAAGACAGTCCTATCAAAGGGGTCATATGTAAGGTCTGAAAAACTTGCATCCGGAAGGGAAGAAGACGCACGTAATGCTGATGGGAGCAGTCAACAGGGTAGCAAAGCTCGCGCGCCCAGAGTTCCATGCGCCAGCTCTACTCGAATGAAGGCCACATCGTCAGGAAACAGGAATAATGGTCCTTCATCGGGAGATGGATTACACACCCGCTATTATTGTATTCACCAAACAGGATGTAGTCTGTGTTGGGGGTAGCGGTACTCCATTGGGTCCAACCGGCTGCGGGGACATTGCTCCCAAGGTTCGAGTTTTGGAAGATAACTCGTGCGTAGTTCCTATGATTTGAATGAGAAAGGGGTGTAGGCAGATATGGGAAATGGGTCACTTACCTCCATGGACGCCCGAGGTAAGAGGTTCCAGTCCCGGTTACCGTCGAGTGATCAATCACATAGTAGTTTCCATCATCGCTAGAGCGGCCGCTGGCTGTAATATATCCACTCGCAAGCTAGAAGGTATAAGATATCATTCGGATTTAGGTCATCGACCGTATTGAGGTGTTAGGTACGTACTGTCTGGATGGTGCTGCCAGTAATCCAGATCGATGCAGCAGAACCAAAGATGAAATCAGTGGCACCGGAGATAAAGCACTTTCCGTAAAACTGGGTGTCTTTATTGGCAAGCAGTGTGTCTTGATAGCCTCTGAGTTGGCAGGCATAGCATCCGAAGGTACCGGCTTGAACGGATAAGGCGATAGCTTGAGCACCTTTACCGTATGTGTTTTCAATGTTGAGGTTGTACACTTACCAAATAAAATAATGCTTAGGGGTTTTGAATAGATAGAAATAAAACGAGACAACTCACAACTCACGCCAGTGGCGAGCACTCGGACCGTTCCACTCAGGTCGTTGCTGCCCGCCGTAGCAGCGCTCATGTATCTACTAATGGTCACAGTATTCGAACCTTTGAAATGACGATTAGAAAATTGGATTTCTCGGTCGAACACTTGCAGACCCACTGTACGCGAGCTTGCTTGATGTCTGGCCATAGATCTTGATATTAGATCTTGAAATGACAACTTGCTCCGTGTAGTTTCCCGGGTAGATATAAATGATATTGCTATCCAGTATGTTTGCTCAGTCTTTGTACAAAAATCAACGTGGGGATGAGGCTGACCTGGATGTATCAGCCAACGCTTCGGTGATCGTGGAATATTTGCCAACACCATTTTTGCCCACTGCAGATGTGGAGTCAACGGTTATCTTGTTGCGCCACAGAATAAGGCTCGTACCTGTGATGGCACCCGATGGGACAGAGCTTGAGCTTGTAGAAGTAGCCGACGTGGTCGTCTTGCTTGTCGTGGAACTAGTCTTCGAGGTTGTGGTCGTCGTAGTCTTCGATGTGGTAGTTGTGGTAGTTGCGGCAGTCGTAGTGCCTGTACAGACGCGTCAGAAATCCATGAAACAATCCTTGGGAATATGTAATACCTGTACTAGCTAAACACTGAAGCATCCAACCCCACTATCAATATCGTTTCAGACCCGGTGCTAATCGTCTTTACCTGGCTGCAGGAAATGAGCTTTCAAGTAACACAGTATATCCAGTGCAGAGGAACATACCTATACCAATCGTTCTGATACTGACAAACGGCGCCTGAGACGCATTCGGTCTCTCCTACCAGAAATGTCGGTCAAGAATACAGTCAGTAAGGGGGAGGCGATGAACTCCCACCAGTCCAACCCGATCCGCCGCATTGACCTAATCGACCATCATATTAGCTGTGGAGCGGATATTAAAAGGCAGATACCCTGATACACACCATAAAGAGGGACAAGGGCCCAGGCGACTGATGGCAGGATCGCGACAAACAGCAAGTTGAACTTCATGAGAAAGGGGACTTGAAGATCACTGACATCGTTTCAAAGATGCTATCCGAGGTTTATATCTGGATTTGGCGAGGCGCTCCGGGCGGACCGTCCGTCCATATCGAAGAATTGAATAATCGTCGGAAGCAAGCCCGGAGAATAGCCGGACTCAGCGTAGTCACAATCAAGGTTGTCAAGCGCACTTTTCACCTGGGATACCGCAGGTTCGAAGTTGTAGTGGAAGTTCCTGGATGGATGTGGTAGTCGGTGCGGGGCTTTTTTTATTTAGAAAAGAACCCCGAGGACCTCGGGAGCAACTCCGAGAGGCCTCTGCAAATCACGAACCTCTTGAGAGTTCCAATCCACCGGGACCGTTCATTAACCCACTGCGGACTTGGCGGTTTGCAGGTAATCGCACCCGCTGAGTCCTTGTCCAAATTCGTTTGCTGTGCAGCCAACAAACAAGGATCCAAACATGTCGCGTTCACTGCTCTCCCAACTTAGATAGTGAAGTCACACCAGTTTCGTCGCGTTCGATCTTGGAAGATAAGGGGGGCATCTCAGTTTCGAAAGATTTCGCCACTATCATTTTTAAGGCAGCAGGCTGTGTGGGTCAAAAGCAAACTGGCTTTGGATCTTCCGAAAGTTCATCCTCTTCCTCAACACTCGTACTTCTCCGCTGAATTCTCAACTAGCCACCAGATATTATATAGACCACCACAATAGCCGTTTGAATGCGTTGGGGAGTCCTAATGGAAGGGACGATCGGACTCCCGGATGCTGTCGCGGACTCGAATAGAGCAACAGGGTCACTACCGTTCTGCGAGCCGGGCCTGAGAACCGGTAAGTAGAATCCCACGAGCAAAGCGGAAATAGATGCTGGTGTCGGATCTGCGATCAAATTTATTTCGGTTGGACAAAATTCAATTCTTGGCGGCTGTACCATTGGATAGAAAAAAGTAATCAAAGGTAGGCAGCATCGACCCAGCTGGTGGAATTCAAGACGGTCCTGTTCAAAGGGTCATATATAAGGCCTCAAAACTCGCTTGGAGAAAGAAGGCAAACGCACGTGATACTAATCGGAGCAGTCAACTGGGTAGCGAAGCTCGCCCGTCCAGATTTCCATGCACCGGATCTGGTCAGATGAGAACCGCATCGTTAGGAAACGTGCACAATCGATCTTAATATCACATTATTACGTACCCGGTGTTATTGTATTCGCCAAATAGGATGTGGTCCGTGTTGGGAGTAGCGGTACTCCATTGGGTCCAACCAGCAGCGGGAATGATACTACCAAGATTTGAGTTCTGGAAGACCACTCGGGCGTAGTTTCTGCGATACGATGTAAATAAGAAGTGTTGAGAAACCTGAGAAGAGAGAGAACGTACCTCCATGGACGGCCAAGGTAAGAAGTTCCAGTTCCCGTGACCGTCGTCTTGTCGATCACATACCAATTTGGGTCGTCGCTAGAAAGACCGCTGGCAGTGATATAGCCACTTGCAACCTAAGAATATGATTTAAAACTATTATAAATGATGTCACCCCTAACCAAGTTATCGATAGCACGTACTGTTTGAATAGTTCCACCCGTGATCCAAATCGACCCATACAGTCCAAAAATGAAGTCGGTGGCTCCTGTGATAAGGCACTTCCCGTAAAATTGGGTGTCTCTGCTAGCAAGCAAGGTGTCTTGATAGCCTCTGAGTTGGCACACGTAGCATCCGAAGGTACCGGCTTGAACGGATAGTGCGATGGCTTGAGCGCCTTTACCGTACGTGTTCTCAATGTTGAGGTTGTATACTTGCCGAGAGCAAGCATTTGGAAACCCAAAGAGAGGGGCAACCTGTGAAACGACTTACGGCTAACACCAGTCGCAAGCACTCGGACCGTCCCACTCAGATCATTGCTACCCGCCATAGCGGCACTCATGTATCTGCTAATGGTCACCGTATTCGAGCCTTTGAAAGATATTAGCAATGTACAGGAGCGTTCTCTCGAATTATTTGAACAGACTCACTGTAAGCTAGCTTGTTTGAGGTCTGGCCATAAATCTTGATGCCAGATCTTGAAATGACAATCTGCTCAGTGTAGTTGCCGGGATAGACATAGATGATGTTGCTACCCAGAATGAAATGAATCCCCGTCCAGGGTCTGAAGGAACATTCAGTCTCATCTGGACGTATCAGACAACGCTTCCGTAATCGTGGTATACTTCCCAACGCCGTTTTTGCCAACTGAGAATGTAAAGTCAAGCGGTTATCTTGGTACGTCCCAGGCTAGGCTCCGTACCTGTAATGGCACCTGACGGGATAGAGCCTGAACTCGTAGAAGTAGTCGATGTGGTCGTTTTGCTCGTCGTGGAACTAGTCTTTGATGTGGCCGTCGTCGTCGTAGTCTTCGAGGTCGTGGTTGTTGTCGGCGACGCCACAGTTGTCTTTGTGGTGGCGGTGGTCGTCGTCGTCGTAATAGTCGTAGCACCTGGAAGCATGTCTTAAGATTTAACAAAGGGTTGAATTGGATTCTGTCATACCTGTACTTGCTAGACACTAAAACGCTCGACCCAAGTTCGGTTCTAGAATCAATGGGGGTTCAAACGTGGTCCAATGGTATTTACCTGACTATAGCATAGCACGTTCTATATGACCGGAACAGAAGGGTTTACCTATACCAATCATTCTGATACTGACAGACAGCTCCAGAGACACACTTAGTCTCCCCTTCCGAACATAGCGGTCAAAATCACGCTTAGCAGAAGCAAGTCTATAAGCCCCCACCAGTCCATGCTATTCCTCCGCATTGTCCTAGTAGATTCTAGATTAGTCCCAGAGAAGGTTAATATCGAGCGCGTAAGGCTTCAATACTCACCGTAAAGAGGGACAAGGGCCCAGGCGACTGCTGGTTGGACCGCAACAAAGAGCAAGTTGAACTTCACGAGAAAGGGGATTGACGATCTCTCGCGTCATCTCAGTGATGATTTCTGAGGTTTATATCTGGCTTGGCGACGCGATCCGGACGGACCGTTCTTCCATCTTGAGGAATTGAAGGATCGTCAGAAGCCAGTACGGAAAATACCCGGGCCCAGTTTGATCGCAACGAAGCCCGCCAAGTATTTCGCGTCCGAGAGTCTTCGGGTTCAGAGCTACAAAATAGTAGAGTGGAACCCTGTACCTAGGTGGGTGTGGTCCAGCGAGGCCACTTTGGAACGGAACCGCGGGAACGTCGGCAGGAGATCCGAGAGGGCAACCACGGAACCCTCGAAGCTCGGAGCCGCGATTACGATTCATTAACCCGACAAAGACCTGAAGGGCTGCTAAGTTGCAGGTGACCGATGAACCCTCGATCCCAGTGCGGAACACAAGTATATATCTCGCGCGCCTCATCTCAGATCGTTTAGCCTTCGGAAGCAATGCCAATATCGCTGCGTCGATCTCGGGAGGTAGAGCAGCTCAGTTGCGGGCGATACCATCATGAGTATTTCTGACGCGATGAGCACTAGCCTTACGAAACGAAATATGAAGTACTCAGCAGGGCAATTTGATGTTCGAACTTCCTAATTGTGCGCTCGGGGATTTTGGATGAACAACTCGGCCCCGACTCAATAAACATCGCGTACGAATCCTTTCGGTCAATCTCTGGGCTCACACCAAATGGATTTGCCTGCCGTTATGGACGTTCTCCACTTCTCTACCTCCTTCGCAGCTTTGGGATGAGCCAGTCACCCCACGTCCAACGAGCTCAAACTCGTCCATCACGGGTCGTAGCCCAACGAACAAGTTTAAGAAGTAAAGAAACAGAGCATTAATAGCCAATAGAACCTAAGTATACATGTGTGAAGGAGTGTTCGACGAGGAGCGTTGGACGCATAAGGCTAACACAAAAGACAGGCGAGGGTATTGTCAATCAATTCATGTTGAGGGGGACCGAGGAGTAGGTGGCTGACGTTGACTTGAAGAAGGTTGAGATTGAGATTGAGCTTGAGGCTTGGCTTGGATCGGCTTTGCGAGGTATGATGGTAGTAGCGGTCCTAGCAGGTGACCCACAAAGCGCGCGAACACTGAAGGAAATCTATAATCGTTTTTGCATGACGCATGAGAAAAAAAGAGGAGAGAATTATGCTCAATAAACGTTGAAAGACAGAGGCGGGGAGTGAGGGAGGAATAAGAGTAGAAGAGACAAGAAATGAACAGGGTTTTGAGGATTGGGAACACACGACAATTTAAGCCGCGATGGTGGAAGGGAGGTGGAGGTTATCGGGGAAGTCAAGCACTAACTTTTGGTGCGCAGTGACGCCGTTCTCGAAGAACGCTGTGTCGTCAGATCGCGAACTTGGGGAAGAAACAGATTCGGGAGTAGCAGAAGGGGGATTGCCGTTAGCCGCCTTCTTTGATGAGATGAGACGATCGACGGGGTTCAGATCTGCCTCAGTCTCAGCAGGCGAAAGATCGAAGCTCACGGTGATTCCAGCGACAGATGACTCGCGCTGGACGAGCTCCCTCTCTCTCGCAGCCAGCCTTTCTTCTCTCCTGGCTACAGCCTGTTCCCTCCGGACAAGCTCCTTCAGAGCAACCATCAACTCCCGAGTGGCGAAATCCTCCTCCCGCTGCGCCACAACCTCTTCCCTTCGTGCAATGTCCTCTGCCTTCCTTAAGACTTCGTTCTGCAACCGCGACTTCTCGAATGGAGCATGAGTAGCGGTGCGATCCGATGAGCTCGAAGCGTGTTGGAGGTGGCCATTGACGAGAGATTTGGTTGGGCGACCGGAAGCAGTTTGACCAACTAGGACAGCGGAAGCCGAGGAGTCGCCATCTTCGGGCAAAGCGTAGCCGTCAATGTGATCCTTGAACCACTAGATATACCGAACAAAAAGAGTGAACACGTCAGTCAACCGGTCTGTGTCATGAAAGATATGGGTGGCCAAGGTCGATGGGAGCCACATCCTCGGAGAAGAACCAAGGATACGGGGATCCGGGGAATAGACGCAGGCCGTCTGACGAGTCCCCGCAGTTGGCCCGGGCTTTCGCCTTCCGTCCCCACTCCACGACAAAACCCTAACTCTTTTGCAGTGCCTCCTCTTCCTCCGAGCCATCCAATCCCCAAACTCCCACTTGGTCGATCCTCCGCGTCCCAAACAGGCCAACTCCGGACCGGACTCGCCGAACTTCCGATGGAAGCGGCTCCCACCACCCTCCAAAAGGAGACATAGGCCGATAATAAAAGGAGAATAAAGCCTCACCTTCATAAGGAAAGCAGATGACTTCTTAGGGGTGCGTTCCTGAGTCTGGTAGTTGACGTAGGTAACACCGAAGCGGGTTCCATAACCATCGGCCCTGAAGGAGAAAATAAGGGTTGTTGAAATTAGCACACATATGCTCATGTTTCGGGGAAACCGGTTACGAAGGATATTGGCAGGGAGGAACCGAGGATTGAAGTGTGTAAGGAGCACGGAGCGGCATTTTTCGGGGAAAGGATGGATGTATGTTGGAGGGAAGGAGGCCAAGGCGCTCGACTGATGTTGGGGAGAGTGGCGAAAGAGAAGCGGAGATACGCACCATTCAAAGTTATCCAAGAAACTCCAGGGGAAGTAGCTCTTAATTTCAACACCGTCGGCGATGGCGTCGAGGAGAGCTTGCGTGTTTCCCTTGAAGTAGTTGATGCGGTCGGTGTCGTTGACGGCTTCTTCGACAGTAATGTCATTCTCGCCCTTGCAAGCGAAACCGTTCTCCGTAACATAGATCGGGAGCTTGTAACGCTATATGGGACACTATGAGTTAAGCATATCTGGCACAGAACGACGAGATGAGGAAAGGGTTGGGACCAACCTTGTAGAGGTAGTTGAGGAGAAGTCGGAAGCCGGGAGCGTAAGCCTGCAGCCATCCGCACTGAGCCTGGCATCCAAGATCAGTTCCGTCGGGGCGAGTGAAGGTGTAGATCGTGTTGCCCTGGAACTCGTCGTCGCCACCATTCTTAGCCAGGCAAGTGGTGTAGGTATTCATGCCGTAGAAGTCGGAAGAGCCATGAACCAAGGCAATCTCCTCAGGAGTGAAAGTAGGCAGACGGTCGCCGAGAACTTCCTTCATGTATTCAGGGTAGTGGCCGAGGTAGACTGGGTCGGCGTACCAGCCGATGTGGAAGTCGAGAGCGCGCTGGCCCGCGGTGGCGTCTATGAGTGATCGGAATACGTGATTAGTATGATACCCCTTATACAAACTCCGCAGCAGTCCACATCCAAACCAAGTACTTACTGGCTGGATCGTCGTCGTATGGCATGTAGTAATCGCCGTTGAGGGTGATACCAATCTCGCCCTTCTGGAAGTGCTTGAATTCGTCACGGTACAGCTTGACGGCATGTGCATGTGAGATGAGCAAGCTGTGAGCGACGATGTAAGGCTCGGTTTTAGAGTCGCCACCGGTGCGGAGGAGTGGGTGGACGGTTTCAGGGTTTACTGGGTCGGGTGAGCGAACGCGGTCGGACGAGCGACCAGGAGCGAAGACACCACGACCGTAGCCGAGGACGGCAACGCACCACGGCTCGTTGAGGGTGAGCCAGTGCTTGACGCGGTCACCGAAGTGCTGGAAGCAGACCTAGAGACCGAAAGAGCAATAGTCAGCGCTCGTTGAACCCGGCAAGAGGCGGGGAGACTATCACACACCTTCGCGTAGTTGGTAAAGTCTTTGGTGATCTCCTCCTTGTTCAACCATCCACCATAACGATCATGGAGAGCTTGAGGAAGGTCCCAGTGGTACAAGGTCTGCGGAATAAATTGACCGAACTCAGTCCGCTGCCCCGCCCATGTCAATGCCCTGTCTTGATTTACGCACCACAAACGGAGTAATCTTAGCCTCAAGCAGGGCGTCGATAAAGTCCGAGTAGAACTTGATGCCCTCGGGATTCACGGGGTCGTTCCGACCGCCCAGTGGGATGATTCGGCTCCAGCTCAAACTGAAGCGGTATGCCCTAACACCGTAATTCTTCAGCAAGGCGATATCCTGGCGCCATAGGCGGTAAGAGTCGGTCGCGACGTCTCCGTTTCCACCGTCGAGAGTCTTGCCGGGAATGCGGGAGAAACCGTCCCAGATGGAGGGGCCACGACCACCCTTATCGGTGGATCCTTCAATTTGAAAAGCAGCTGTGGCGTTGAAGGACAGACGCGGAGCGCGAAACATGACGAAAAACCCCAGATGAAAATCAACAAGCACGTGAGCTCAATCGGCGGAGAGAGACGCCACAAAGGACAGCCGCGAAGGACTAACCAGTGGCGAAACCCGCAAGGAAGTCCTTTGGGAGCTTCTTAACGAGTTTAGCGAGGCTTGCGTCGGTGGCCATTTGTTATAGGTTGCTGTTACTGGTCGAAAACGGGATCGGATCACGTCGGAGAAATAGGGAAAAGTAGTCGCTGATAAAGGTAGTCCGCTAGGTTTTGAGTAGCGCCTACGCTAATAGTGGTTTGTGCGACCTGAAAATCGGGAGGAGGGGAGGAGGGGATGTGGTGTAAGGAGAAGGGAGGAGGCGAAGGGGAGGAGGGTGGTTGATGGTGAGCCTAAATAAGTGAGGAAGATGGGCACAATCCGCCGGACATATTCCCTTCGCTTGCCTTGCGTCTTTCGCTTTACTGGATCCTCTTTGTCGAGAGACCCAAGCCATGGCAAGGAGTGCGGGTTCGAGAGGGGCGCACAATCAACGGGTCAATCGGCAGGCTGTCGGCGTAAAGCCCCCACCGAAGATTCTGCGAGCTTTTCCCCGAGACTCGTGCGTTGGGTCCTGCGGGTAATGACCTTCTCTCCCGTAGTCCGTAGTTAGCATATCCTCCGGTAAACCTATTTGACATAAGTTACCCATATCTACAGGTACAGCCCTCGGGCATTGGTGTAATCGAGAGGGGGCAGTTGCAAAAACGGCAAGGGAAAGAGGGTAGAAACCGAACACCGACGGTTCCCATGACGGACCCAACATTAGCATCAGTGACCGACCCCGTCCGTGCCCTTTGACGTCGTCTGTACGTTTCTCGACTCGATCCGAGTGTCCGGTGCCTCCGCTCACTTTTATGCACCTCATTAACCAGCAACCGAAGAGATCGCCGGGCGAGCAGCTACAATGGAGATTCCTCGCTGTTCCCCGCCCGCCTTCTTCCCCGGGGACCTTCTGTCAATGTCAACGCACATGGAAGCTGGAAGAAAGCAGGCTGAAACTCAAAATCAACAGAGAGACCGGGCGTTCAGCTCAGGGTGCATCCATACCACCGACGGAGCCGCCGAATCGCGGAAACACTGGGCCTCTCCAACATTTTTCTACGGACGCGGAGGTAAAGACACGTATTCAAGTCAATCGTTCGCCGAGCGTTCTCCGGCTGTTGACTTGTTTCTAGGCAATTTTACGCATTTTGGTAATAAGTACCCTGCTCGTGTGGTCGCTTGGCGCGTACAGTAATCGGGTTTTTTGCAAGCCCACTCCCCTCCTCCGACAATGGTTGGATAAAATGGGCTTGCAACTTTCATATACGGTCCCCGGCCTCCCGTCCGCGACTCCCTGGATCTTTCTTCCCCGCACCCGACGCCCAAGCTCGGTCGTTGAGCCTTCCCTCGCCGCTGTAGCGGTGCACCTTCAAGCCCCTTCCACTGCACGTGACTTCAGACCACAAATTAGTCCTCTCACACCGCCGACCTCGACGCTCGCTTCCTTCTCACTCGTGATGTACAGATATCACAGATAGCAAGGCCTTGTGATGAGTTTTCTAGGCGAGAGGAAAGTTTCGCCGACGATAACCCTTTCCAGTGAGTTTCTCCAGTCGGCTTCAATTTACCCGGTTCGGCTTGCGATTGGTTAATAGTTTGTTAAATCTGGCCCTGCCTCTTCCTCGAATTTCGAGCAGTTTTGAGTCAACAGCTATCTTATCGGTCTTAGATATTTAATAAAATGCAAGGTCCGGCCGCTTAAACCCAGCTGATCATTTTCGGTGGTATGTCCGAATGCGGTTATACACCTGGAACTCGGATAAACTCTACTGTCAAACAACGTCAACTGTCTCACCACAGATGATCATCCGACTGGATTTCGATTGTCTTGGGGGCCAAGAACCAGACATTGCGTGCTGGGAATAAGACACCCTCCACCCCTCCACCTTGAGATATAGTATTCATGGTCACCGAATTCGAGAGCGTAGCACCCTCACCCTTTCTTGAGGACCAAATCCTTGAACGATGTCACCAACGGAACTCTCAGTCGCAATCCTTGGCGCCGGCATCTGGGCAAAAGAAGGTGTGTGTAATCCTGTCCTCCGTGCCTTGCCTGTGCTCCCGATTATCCCGGATCCTGAGCAAAGTGACTGAACCCCTTTTCCGTTCTCCGCTTTCCTTTCTCCTCGTCCCTGCATTATCTTCTCACCAACGCCGTACTCGTTCACCCCGTTGCCCAACCTGATCTTCGCTGATGACGAAACCGGCAACAAATACATCAATAATCACCATCTGGCCGAATGGCATAACTTTACGACGGATCGCCGTTCAAAAAAGCCGACCTCCCCGCAATTGCTGCCCTCCAGTCCGCGCAGGTCCCAATCAAGGTCGAGGCCGTCTATTCTCGGTCAACTTCATCGGCTTCCGCATTAGCCGAAGCCGCTCAGCAGACCTTGAAATTGAACTCTGGGCTGACTGTGTACTCGGATGCGCCTGATCGGGAAGGTGACGTCGATGGGCTTCAGTCATCCCTGTTTTTGCTATTGCTGAGAGGGTGTATGATGCTCACAGGTCTCGATGAGCTTCTGGCACGGAGTGACATTCAAGCTGTTATTGTCGTCCTGCCATTGGGTCAACAACCCGAAATTGTTATCAAGGCTCTGAAGGCTGGGAAACACGTTCTGAGCGAGAAGCCTGTGGCAAAGGACGTCAAAGCCGCCTTGGAACTAATCAAGACGTACGAGACAGAGTGAGATACCGCCCTAACGCCCCCTATATGTGAAGAAATTTTGATTGAATCGTATGCTATAATTTTCTCAGATACAAGCCCAAGGGTCTCATCTGGCGCGTCGCCGAGAACTTTGAATGCGAACCGGGTATTCGTGCTGCCGCCGAGGCCATCCGGTCAGGCAAGATTGGCAAAGTCGCTTTCTTCAGGCTGTCAGTCGTCAACTACATCGACCAGGAAAGTAAATGGTATCAGACCAGCTGGAGGACTGTCCCTGATGTACGTCAATGCCTTCCTCTGTCAGCTCAGTCGTGATGCTAACGGCCGCCAAACTTCAACCCATAGTACCAAGGTAAACGCATCGGCGCTGTGAAAACGCGAGTACATCTGCATGTTCTAACACTGGATTCGATTCGAAACAGGCGGCTTCCTCTTGGACGGTGGCGTACACTCCATGGCAGTCCTTCGCACCATTCTCCCTTCGCCTGTGGTCTCACTCTCCGGTCACGCCTCTCTAACGAAGCCGTACCTCCTACCTCACGACTCGATTCAATCTGTCCTTGCGCTCGACTCTGGTGCACATGGGATACTTGAACTATCCTTCGCCGCCCCGAGCTCTGCGCGAGGTGAATCGCTTACAGTCATCACTGGTACCGAGGGCTTCCTGGAGTTAACGTCAGGGAAGAACGAGACGGGCGTCCAAGGATGGACTATCAAGACCGTCGTCGGGACTAAGGATCCTAAGGAGGAGAAGCAATTCTATAAAGGGCAGGGAATAGATAATGAGATTGAGTGGTTCGTCCAAGCTGTTCTGAAAGGAGAGCAGAACTCTGTCAGTGTAGGGGAGCCCAGAGGTGCGATTCGGGATGTAGCCCTCATCCAAGCAGCGTTAACGAGTGGAGGGGCCCTCGTTGACATCAAGAAACTTGTCGAGGAGGCATAGGGATGCCGAGTACGGCCAAAAAGTTGTTTCCCTCTATTTTGGATGAATAAAAACTATTTTGAAGCCAGGTATTGTGCAATATTGGGCATGCACCCGGCATTCCGACAGCATGAAGAATGCCGACCACTTTTGACGCAAGCGAAGGACCACCTCACCTGGGTTACCTCGGATAAACCCCAACGCCACATTCACAGCCGGTTCAGAAATAGTAGAACGGAACCCTGGAAGCCCGGTCTTGGTGGTCGCAGTGTGCGGGTCTTAGTGAGCAAGAACCTCGGCAAATCTCTCCTCCCTTCTTGGCTTAATGACACCTCGAGTCCCAAGTCTCCAAAGTCCAATCCGGCGCAACACCGGAGCCGTGCCGGCTATCACCTCGCATAGTCATACCGCTCTGCATCACTGTGGATGGCAAAGGAGGATGCCCCGAATTCTGACATTATCCGACGATGCAACCAGTCCTCCATGGGGTGCAGGCGATTTGCAAATCTCCATCATTCCCGAAGCCAAGAACCAAAAGCAAGGGACGTCCGCCGGAAAACGGGAAAACGTCGAGGCTACTCGACCCGTCTCTGCAGAAGATTCCTTCGGCGACCCCTGCGAACACTCGTACATAAAGTCTGGGGCGCGTAAAGCACGCTGTCGTTGGTTTCGTTGCAACTCTGTCTGGGAATAGTCCCTCGAAGAAACGCTCAATCGAGGATTCACGAGCGAAAGCATCGAGTGGGCGAAACTTTGGCTACTCCTGCGCGGGGTTAATGCGCCCACACACACACAAGGACATTATCTTCAATCCCCCTTCCCAAACCTTAGCTGTCCTAGTGAGAGGAAGAAAGGTACCGGTGCCAGCCAAAGACAAGAACATCGACTGCTGTATATCCATGGTTTTGCCGTGAGGGCGTGTCTTCATCATATGGCCTTTGATTCTCTTGTTCGAGAACGGTTCAGAGGTCAGGACCTTCGGATAGAGCCATAAGGTTCCTCGATGCTGTGCAATCCTCTCCCGATAAAATCCCTGTCTTGGTGACTATAGCAGCGGAGTATTTGAACATAGAGGAGAAGCTGACATCAGAAAAAGGGTGCGGCACCATTGCCGATATTGCACATCTTAAACCGATCCGGCAAGATGTGCAGGTGGGAACATCACTTGATAATGATGCCACCACTTCATTATTTAACGAGTCCGGGGATCGGTCCGGGGACCTGTCAACTATTTCCTGAGACATGCGTACAGGGCACATAATTGCCTCTGCAGAGCACAATTGTGCCATCAGACCAGCTTTTACAGCTGAGGCATGGAGCCGTACCCCTTAGGAAGATTCCAAAGTTGTCCGGGACTGATGAAAAATAAATGAGGTCATTTCACGAATCGGATCGACGGCTCCAGCCATTTCCCACTTCCTCCGCGATACAAGGGCCGAGCCACATTACGAATCTATAATCCTCGGCAAATGAAGCCAAGAGAACTTGCTGGTACTCCTTCTTTACATAGATACCGTCACTGCAAGCCGCACTACATTAAGGAAACACTGGAACAAAATGGCACGACCCGGTAGCCGTCGCATGTGACCATTTGGACATCATGCGAACGACCTGTCCCTGAGGCATGCGTAGAGAACTCTGGCCAGTGGCTTCCGCCAGACTGGTCGAGTTATATACCTTGTCGAAGATAGACAAGGAGCTGGATTTCCAGCTGAGCTACCGCACCGTACCGAACAATTGGCTTTTCAATTCCATAATTGAGGCCTGAAAGCACTGAATATAGGAACAAGGGGTTAAAAAATAAGGCAGTTCAACAGGTTATTGGGTCGGCGAAAGCAAACGATCATCCTCTCCTTACATCTCGTGATTTCACGACCCAGTTTCGGAAAGAGGTTCAAGTATACTGTTGCCTGCTGCTTATGGTGGGTAACGGTTCAGCTGCGTGTGACATATGTACGTACCCGCGCCGGATGGCGCATTCGCTTGGCTGAGGGGACTGAGGAACCGATGGCCTAGGTGAGTATCGAGGAATCGTGTTTATATCGACCTTGGAATAGTCGAAGTCGCGAGCTCAGACATCAGAAGATCGTTATTGGAGTCTTTATTGTGGATGTTAAGAATCTAGTCCGTTGCGTGAACACTCCCATGTGACTGAAAACGATTGTAAATCACAAGAAACCTCACTCCAGTGATGCGTTGCCATCAAACAAGGGATTAACCCGGAGACGTCCAACGTCGTGCCTTATCCTCGGAAGAGAAGGTGCGGCACCATGCTACCGACCACACCGCCATCGAGGTGCCAGCGGAAGGTGGCGCTCAGAACCCCAAGGCATGCGAGGAACTGGTTCTCAGTCTGCTGTACCACACCACACCAAGCTGATGCGTTTGCTTGATTTATACCGCCGAGCAGCCGCGCTACCAAGTCTAGCTTATGGTACTCTCACGAAGCGAGTTCAAAATTCAATCGGAACCAGTACAAATGGAACCCACGTCTTCACTCAGTGGATGGCGGCAATAACACGAATTATTTAAGAAGCGGAGACTTCTGGACTGGCAGGAGTAGGTAGATCGCCAAGAAAAATGGCGCGGAAGCTATGCCAACCGGATATTATCCGGGTGTCTGAAGTTCATCTATCCGGCTTTTATAAGCTTAGGCGGATGAACTGGAGACCCGCCCAGAAGGCATGCGTAGAATAAAACAGCTGCATAGCTGCTGCGGTAGGCCGGACGGTCGTGGAAGGATTTAGTTTCACGGCTCGGCCCCACCTGCTCCTCGCCGGTGTTTCCTCCATATAGAGTCCTAATTAAGCAGAAATTCGACGTAATATAGACGTTTCTATGATATATAGTCACAAGAGAGTTAGAAATTGCTCATCACGATGGGTATTTCCGGCAAAAAGCTCGTTGGCGTGAGTCTTGAGCACTTCCTTCCGATCGGAAGAGATGCTGACTAATCGATTCGGTGAAGGCGCCGAAGCAGGGTTCAACGCCCAGTCCTTCACCCATCACCAAGGTGGGCGTCGCTGCCACTGACTACGCCAGCTACAGCGTCGACAATCGTCGTCGCCGTCGGTAATGTCGGGAGTGGAGGCTAGA
Source organism: Tulasnella calospora MUT 4182 (assembly GCA_000827465.1). Taxonomy (NCBI): domain Eukaryota; kingdom Fungi; phylum Basidiomycota; class Agaricomycetes; order Cantharellales; family Tulasnellaceae; genus Tulasnella; species Tulasnella calospora. The sequence continues at coordinate 49,268 of KN823110.1, forward strand.
GAAAATAGTTTAGTCCATTCATAATCATATCTATGTATATACAACACATTCAAAAAGTACGTGTTATTCAAAGCGGACATCGTGGCAATCCCTCGCCTCCGTTGCCAGCGTCACCGACCACGGCGGTGATCACGACGACAGTCAATGCTGCAATCGGTGTGGTCGGTGGTAGCGACGCCCACCCTGGTGATGGGGTGAAGGACTGGGCGTTGAACCCTGCTTCGGCGCCTTCACCGAATCGATTAGTCAGCATCTCTTCCGATCGGAAGGAAGGCTCAAGACTCACTACAACGAGCTTGTTGCCAGAAATACCCATCATGGTGAGCTATTTCTAACTCTCTTGTGACTATATATCATAGAAACGTCTATATTACGTCGAATTTCTGCTTAATTGGGACTCTATACTAGTACGGAAGAAACGCCGGCGAGGAGCAGGTGGGGACCGCGCCGTAAAGCCAAATCCTTCCACGACCGTCCGGCCTACCGCACATTCCACGATTGTGATAGAGTCCACGGACCAAACATAGGCAGTGCACGGGCCTTCGTGCCCCTTTCAACCGGTTAGGGAGGGACCCGGTCGCTTAAACGGCGGTAAAGGGGGGCCAGGTGTCACAATGTACATGTCACTCAATGGTCTTGGGAGTGGCAGGCGAGGCCGGCAAGGCGAGGCTTTGACTGGGCCGAGAAGGTCGTATAGCTAGCTAATTAGTCCAGAGTGCCGAGGTTTCTGTAGTAAATATGACCCACAAGGGATCACGAAATTCAAATAAGTCGGCTCGAGTATGAGGTCTGTGACCAGGTGTATGACGAGGCTGGAAGGCCCACCAATTCGATGGCGGAGGCCTGGAGAGTCTTTGGATCGATGAGAGAGCCCCTTTGAGAGGGCTGTCTCATGTAGTTGGTTCTACATCCTCGGAGCGCCTGATTACTGAGTAGTTCCCCCCCCCCCCCCCGTGCATTCACCAGCCGCCAATGCAGATCAATCATGTTATGCAATCTATATTGCCCTTATGTAATATATAAAATTAGTCTCAATGGGCTTTGATGTGGCCGTTTTTGACGTCGGAGGGTGAGGTGTTGGGCTAAGAACAGCGGGCTTTGGCCGTCCCGCCGCACGGTTGCTACTTAGACATCCCATGATAGCGAAATAGTCGTCTCATACTACCAGATGTAATATAAGTGGTATTACACGTTGAATGAGACGATTTTGCTTGGTAGTTCGCTTTTCGACAGTGGGTGCAAATGCAGGACGAGGGGAAATCGACCGTCAGACGACTCAACATCCCGCCGCGACTCTCGAATCCTAGTCGCCCCCTGACAGACGCACCGCCACTAAGCATATTTGCTCTTCTTATCAGTTATTCGCATACCTTTGTCACTGCCTCCAGTAGCAGTGACAATGTCGTTGGGGGACGCTACCCCCCAGCGACGGCACGCACATGCAGAAATGCCACCCGCAGCCAAGTCGGAACCAACCAATCCCCCCCCATAGATGCTCCACTCTCTAGAAAGATTTGGTCTTATAATTAGCTATTCGGGTCTAAGCGCTCCCTCCGCTGCACGCCGTTACGGCCACGGGGGCTGCAACGGCGACGTTTGGATATTTATTTCTAGAGCACATCTTGTGTAAGTGAGAACCCTTTGCGGTGGCAAGGGTGGTGCGTCTGGGGTCCCTTGTCGGCACTTGAAACCTGCTTGCCACGCGTGCCGGTACCGTGGACTCTATTATAATGTGACTCTACTCCTCCACCTTGAGATATAGAATTCATGGTCACCAAATTCGAGATCAAGTAGCACCATCTTCCCTGCTTGAGGACCAAATCCTTGAACGATGTCACCAACGGAACTCTCAGTCGCAATCCTTGGCGCCGGCATCTGGGCTAAAGTAGGTGTGTGTAATCCTGTCCTCCATGTCTTGCCTGCGCTCCCGATTATCCCGGATCCCGAGCAAAGTGACTGAACCCCTTTTCCGTTCTCCGCTTTCCTTCTCCTCATCCCTGCATTATCTTCTCACCAACGCCGTACTTGTTCACCCCGTTGCCCAACCTGATCCCCGTTGATGACGAAACCGGCAACAAATACATTAATAATCACCATCTGGCCGAATGGCATAACTCTACGACGGATCGCCGTTCAAAAAAGCCCACCTCCCTGCAATTGCTGCCCTCCACTCCGCGCAGGTTCCAATCAAGGTCGAGGCCGTCTATTCTCGGTCAACTTCATCGGCTTCCGCATTAGCCGAAGCCGCTCAGCAGACCTTGAAATTGGACTCCGGGCCGACCGTGTATTCGGATGCGCCTGATCGGGAAGGTGACGTCGATGGGCTTCAGTCTTCCCTATTTTTGCTATTGCTGAGAGGGTGTATGATGCTCACAGGTCTCGATGAGCTTCTGGCACGGAGTGACATTCAAGCTGTTATCGTCGTCCTGCCATTGGGTCAACAACCTGAAATCGTTCTCAAGGCCTTGAAAGCTGGGAAACACGTTCTGAGCGAGAAGCCTGTTGCAAAGGACGTCAAAGCCGCCTTGGAACTCATCAAGACGTACGAGACAGAGTGAGATACCGCCCTAACGCCTCCTTTCTGTGAAGAGAATTTTCTTGAATCGTATATTATTATTTGCTCAGATACAAGCCCAAGGGTCTCATCTGGCGCGTCGCCGAGAACGTTGAGTGCGAACCGGGTATTCGTGCTGCCGCCGGGGCCATCCGTTCAGGCAAGATTGGCAAAGTCGCTTTCTTCAGGCTGTCAGTCGTCAACTACATCGACCAGGAAAGTCAATGGTATCAGTCCAGCTGGAGGACTGTCCCTGATGTACGCCCATGCCTTCCTCTGTCTGCCCAGTCGTGATGCTAACGGCCGCCAAAATTCAACCCATAGTACCAAGGTAAACGCATCGGCGCTGTGAAAACGCGAGTACATCTGCATGTTCTAACACTGGATTCGATTCGAAACAGGCGGCTTCCTCTTGGACGGTGGCGTACACTCCATGGCAGTCCTTCGCACCATTCTCCCTTCGCCTGTGGTCTCACTCTCCGGTCACGCCTCTCTAACGAAGCCGTACCTCCTGCCTCATGACTCGATTCAATCTGTCCTTGCCCTCAACTCTGGTGCACACGGACTCATTGAACTATCATGGGCAGCCCCAAGCTCTGCCCGAGCCGAATCCTTTACAATTGTCACTGGTACCGAGGGGTTCCTGGAGTTAACCTTTGGCAAGAACGAGGCGGGTGTAATAGGGTGGACATTCAAGACGGTGGTCGGAACGAAGGACCCCAAAGAGGATAAACAATTCTATAGAGGGCAGGGAATGGAAAACGAGATTGAGTGGTTCGCTCAAGCTGTTCTGAAAGGAGAGCAGAATTCTATCAGTGTAGGGGAGCCCAGAGGTGCGGTCCGGGATGTAGCTCTCATCCAAGCATCGTTGACGAGTGCAGGGGCGCCCGTTGACATCAAGAAGCTTGTCGAGGAGGCATAGAGATGCCGAATACGGCGAAGAGTTATTTTCCTCCATTTCGTATGAATAAAACTAGTTGAAGTCAGATAATGTGCACGATTGAGCGTGCACCCGGCATTCCAACAGCATCAAGAATGGCGACCTCTTTCGACGCAAACTGAGGACCACACGTCATCTGCGTTACCTCGGATAAACCTCAACGCCACAGTCACAGCCGGTTCAGAAACAGTAGAACGGAACCCTGGAAGCCCGGTCTTGGTGGTCGCAGAGTGCGGGTCTTAGTGAGCAAGAACCTCGGCAAATCTCTCCTCCTTTCTTGTCCCTTCCTGGCTTAATGACACCTCGGGTCCCAAGTCTCCAAAGTCCAATCCGGCGCAACACCGGAGCCGTGCCGCCTACCACCTCGCATAGTCATACCGCTCCGCCTCACCGGGGTTGGCAAGGGGGATGCCCCGAATTCTGACATTATCCGACGATGCAACCAGTCCTCCATGGGGTGCAGGCGATTTGCAAATCTCCATCATTCCCGAAGCCAAGAACCAAAAGCAAGGGACGTCCGCCGGAAAACGGGAAAACGTCGAGGCTACTCGACCCGTCTCTGCAGAAGATTCCTTCGGCGACCCCTGCGAACACTCGTACATAACGTCTGGGGCGCGGAAAGCACGCTTTCGTTGGTTTCGTTGCAACTCTGTCCGGGAATAGTCCCTCGAAGAAACGCTCAATCGGGCATTCACGAGTGAGAGCATCGAGTGGGCTAAACTTTGGCTACTCCTGCCTGCCAGTGGGGTTAATGCGCCCACACACACACAAGGACACTACTCTCAAGCCCCGTTCCCAACCCTAAGCTATCCTATAGAGAGGAATAAAGGTACTGGGGCCAGTCAAAGACAAGAACATCGACTGCTGTATATCCATGGTTTGCCGCGAGGCCGTGTCGTCGTCATATGGCCTTTGATTCTCTTGTTTGAGAACAGTTCAAAGGCGAGGACCTTTGGATGGAGCTATAACGTTCCTCGATGCTGTGCAATCCTCTGCCGATAAAATCCCTGTCTCTATGACGATAGTAGCGAAGTATTTGTACACAGGAAGCTGACATCAGAAAAATGGTGCGGCACCATTGCCGATATAGCGCATCTTCAACCGATCCGGCAAGATGTGCAGGCAAGGACATCACTTGATAATGATGCCGTGACCACTACTCCAATATGTAACGAGTCAGCAGATCAGCCCGCGGACCCGGTAATTGTTCTGCCCCAGAGGCATACGTACTGAGTGCACAATTGCCTCCGCAGGGCACAATTGTGCCATCGGATCAGCTTTTCAGTTGAGGCGTGGAGCCGTACCCCATAGGAGGATTCCAAAGTTGTCCAGGACTGATGAAAATAAATGAGGTCATCTCACGAATCGAATCAACGGCTCCAGCAATCTCCTCAGCGATATAAAGCACGATCTACATCACGGCTCTATAATCCTCAGCAAATGAAGCTAAGAGAACTTGCTGGTACTAATTACTTACATAGATACCGGCATTGCAAGCTGCATTACATTAAGGAAACACCGGGACAAAATGGCACGATCCGATAGTGGTCGCATGTGGCCATCTTCTGGACAATCATGCGAACAACCTGCCCCCGAGGCATGCGTAGAGAACACTGTCCAGTGGCTTCCGCCAAACTGGCCAGGTTGGATACCTTGTCGAATATCGGCAAGGAGCTGGATGTCCAGCTGAGCTACCGCACCGTACCGAACATTTAGCTTTCAATTATATAATCGAGGTCTGAAAACACGAAATGTTAAAACCAGGAATTGAAAAGTAGGGCATTTCGCAGCTTACGGTTCTGTCGTTGGTCAGCGAAAGCGACCAATCATTTTTTCGTCACATCTCGCGATAACAAGGCTCATTTCATTAACGGGTGAATGAAAGAGTTTCAAGGACTGTACGCTGTTGTCTGCTGTTTATTGGTGATAATAACTGTTCAGCTGCGTGCGACATATGTCCTCGCACCGGATGGCGCGTTCGCTTGGCTGAGGGGGACGAGGAGCCGATGGATTACGTGCGTATGGAATGTGTTTCTATCGACAGTTGCAATATTCGAAGTCGCAGGCTCAGGCGTAAGAAGACAATAATCAGGGTTTCTATTGTGGATATTAAGAACGTAGCTCCTTACGTGGACCCCTCCCGTTACTAAAAACCGATTATAAAGTACAAGAAACCTCTGTAGCGATTGAGTTGCCGTCGTGCAAGGGATGAACCTGGGTTCAATCGATGTCGGGTTATATACCCTTTGGAAATTCACCTCCGAGAAGGGTGCGGTCCCATGCCGGGTTTCGGTGGAGTGCCAGCCACACCGCCATACGACAATTGTGCCTACCCCCAAGATATGCGAAGAACCAGCTTGCAGTCGGAGAAAGCTGGCTGTGCCGAACCACATCAAGTTAATGTGTTTGCTGATCTATACAGCCAAGCAGCCCGCTATAGATGCAGATCAGGTCTAGTTCATCGTACTCTCAAAGAAGCGAATGGGAAAATTCAATCGGACCGAGTACAAATCGAACCGATGCCTTTATTAAGTGGAGGGTATCGATTCACCCAAAAACAGACTAATCAGTGGATTGTCCAGGAAACGGAGACTTCTGGACTGGCAAGGGCAGGTCTCCAGGAAAAGGATGCGGAACCAAGCTAGACCGGATAAAATCCGGGTGTCTGCAGACCTTCGCCCTCAGGCTCTGAGCAACAGACCCGCCCCCAAGGCATGCGTAGAATAAAACAGCTGCATAACAGCTGTGGCATGGGACCGCACCAGGCCGTAGTAGGCGCTATTAGGTAGTATGGTGTATGAGTTCCACCAGAATGAACCGAAAGCACGGCTGACGCGCCCGGAGTAAGTTCCATACGGTGGAGCGGTGCTGCCTAAAAGGATGCAGTGCAATGGCCTGGACCCGCGTGTCGTACGGGGAGAACTACCCCAAGGCATGCGTATATGGGTATATTTTGCTCTGCCCCAAGGGTAAAATCCGGTTTCCGGCTGAGCTATCGCGCGCACCCCATATCGATTCGTCGGTCTCTCTATTACTTAATTATTCCCACTTTGGGGAAAGTCGTATCAATGACGCAAACCGAGGTATTTGGGCAGCGGACCGGTTGCTGATGCAATGAATGCATGGCATAAATTGACCTTAGGCGGCGGGGGAGGTACGAAGTAATTATCTGTCTGATGTCTGGTAAACCAGTCTTAGGAAGTCTACCACAACGAGTCATTAGCAAAGCGATGACAAAGTAAATAAAATTATAAGACTCAAATATAAACGCATCGGATATAAACTAGCGTCATAAATGGCCCAGAACGAGTTGGCTTAAGCCTACGATAATCTCAGAGTTAGGCGCCCTTCCGACGATGTCAATCTCCTGAACGTTGGGAAACATCGAAGCAACAAGACGAGCGAAAGAATTACAAGCAGCCTCAGAGATTTGGACTGTAAGTGAGAGCTTCCGCATAAACCGGAATGGAGGAGGGGGATTAGGAAATCCTGTAGAAGTAAATGCGACGACGTTTAACCAAAGAGTCAGGGACTCGAGCTGAGAAGCGTGGCTAGATAGAGAAAATAGGGATACGACGGTCAAAGGAACTATCCAAAGACCTTGGGACGGGTGTTTTAAAGTAAGGACCCGCAAGGTTGGAACAGCAGGGCTCGAGCACACTATCCGGCTGAAGTCTGCATCAGTTAGATTATTGTTTGCTTTCCAAGCCAAAGAAAGGCTCTGCAGCCTCCCAAATTCAAGGCATTGTTGCAAGAGGTTACTGTCAAGACCTTGTTGGAAGACCAATGTCAGAACCTCGAGACAGGGGGAACTGGAGAGTAGGTGATTGAGCATCATGCTGGTTTCCTGGTTGTTCAAGGGCCCCTCCGCAATTTCCAATCTCCGAAGGTCTGGCATTCCTGTTGCGGTTATGGAATGAACCAGTGTTATTGGGATCCTGCGGCCGCGTATAGTCATGCTTTGGAGGCAGACAAACGAGAACACGATGTGCTTTGAGACCCGCTTCGCCCAAAGGCCGTTGTTGCCCCTCACAGGTATGCAGGAGAGGGTTAGGTGATGAAGGCTTGACATCGTGGCTATAGTCTTCCATATAGAGGAGGCCACGTACGATTCTGGGTCTCCTTCGCCGTATTCGTCCGAGTCTTGTGGCCAGTTGACGGCTGTCTTCATTGAATTCAATTGACTCGCCGCGGCAGATACCAACGACTGCACAAAGGATGTAGCCGCGGCGGGAGCAGGAGGGGGCCAGCCAAACTTGATATCCACTTCTCGGACAGATGGGGCGAGAGTGAGGCGGGCCGTATCCAACGAATGGCCGTCGAGGTGGATGCGAAGCTGGGCAAGGTGGTTGGAGAATACGGGTCCCCGTGGACCAGACAATTCCTTGAATCGATCGAGTGATGAAGCCTCGAGAGCAAATCCAGGAGGGAAACTCAGTTTGGTTACCGTTTGCGACCGGCGATAAAATTCAGCCGATGCCGATGGGAGAACTGGCCCCAGGGTGTAGCACTGAACGAACCAGACTAATTAGCGCATGCTATTTTTACCAAAAGCAGGTTCTTGCCGTTTGGTTGTTCATTTTTATTGGATCCAATGTTCCCAATAGCGATACTAGGGTTTTGAATGAGACCCACTTCGTTCGCCACTTGAGTTCTAACGCCCATTCGCACCAATGCCGGTTCACTAGAGCAACGACTTGCAGTTGGTCGATGGGTACCCATTCAAATATGGCCAGGAGAAGTTCTGGAGTTGAGAGCACAAGATGCATGGGGAGGATGATGGACGTGCATGCCAATCGGATGACAACGTGATCTAAGCTCCATTCCATTCCTGACTGGGCTAAGCCTCCCGGATTTCAACCTGTGATCGTCTCGACACAACTCTTGGTTTCTCTATAAAAGCAACAGTCGATTCCCCAGAGACACGGACTTTCCCCCGCGTTTGGCCTTTCCGCTGTCTTGGTACTCAGAGGCGAGCGTCGAGACGGAACACGCGAGGCGCGGTCGCTGCAGCGGGCGTGTTCCCGGTGTCACAACATTCCAAGGCAGAATAATAACTTTCTTGTGCGATATTTACATAAAGCGTAGCTGTTATACATTTGTGTGCGTGCGTGGAATTTTAGAAAGATATGTGTGTACATAATCCAGAGGGAAATCGTCGTCAATATCGATATCTAGTTAGAAAGACTATGCGGAGGAGCCAGTCGAGACGTGCTGGGCAGACATGTGATTCAAAACCATTTGAGTTAGACCTTTCATAATCTGACCGTTCCAGGTAACGCCTACAACGTGGAGCTCCTGAGCATTGGGGCACATTGAGGCAATGAGATGAGCGAATTGATTGCAGGCAGATTCGGGAATGTAAACAACAAGGGAAAGGTGCCTCAAGGAGTAGAATGAACGAGGGCGGCTGAGAAAGACAGTTGAACCAAACTTGTTTGCGTTCAACGGGAGTGTCAGCGATTCCAGGTCGGGGGCTCGACTCGCAAGCGCGAAGAGAGATGACACAGTCAAAGGAACCTCCCAGGAATTCCGGGACGACTGTTTGAGGGAAAAGGTTTGCAAGGTCGGAAGAGCAGGGCTCGAACGCATAATGCGACTCCACTCTGTCTCGGTAAGATTGTTATTTCCTTTGCACGTCAGCGACAGGTTCCTCAGGTTCCTGAATGAAAGGCAGTCCCGCAATATTGAATCCTCCAGGTCCTGTTCGAGGCACAGCGTTAGCACCTCGAGTTGGAGAGCGGTTGATTTTAGATGCTGGAGTATGATAACAGCGTCCTGGGTCCCCAAACAAGTCTCGGGAGTCTCGAGTCGTAGGAGGTTTGGCATGTGAGTTGCAGCGATGGAAAGGGCCAACGAAGTTGGAATGCTGCGTCCGATTCCGACTAGGGTAAGGTTTTCGAGAGAGATGGATGAGAAGGTGTGGTTGGGCGAGAACCGTTTCGCGGGGAGGGAGCCGAAATTGTTGACAGGGTAGCCAATGAGGTATAAGTGACGGAGACCTGGGGCAGCAGTTAACGTCTCCCACAACGGAGACGCGACGTAAGAGCCTGCACCACCGCCGGTAAGGTCTGTATCCTTCGGCCACTCGACGACTGTCGTAATGGAATATAGGTGTTCTGCTGCCACCGATATTAGCGAGTTTGTGAAGGATATGGCGGTTGTTGGAGGTGGGCGTGGCCAGCCGAACCTAATCTCGACATCGCGCAGAGAAGGCGCAAGGAGGAGATGGGCGGTATCCTTCGTGTGTTCTTCCAGTAGGATGTAAACTTGGGCGAGGCGGTCAGAGAATATGGGTCCCTGACGACGGGAGAGCTCTTCGATTCGCTCTAGCGATGAAGGTTCGAGTCCAAATCGGTTTTGGAAGGTGAGTCTCGTCACTGCTCGCGAACGGTGATAGAATCGTGCCAAGGCACTCGGAATTACGGGACCCAAAGTGTAAAGCTGGAAGACTGGATTATCAGCTTAGGCCAAATGAATGAAGTGGTGGTGGAAATCTAACCAGGTGCTTGTTCAATGTTATTGTGTCCAAGCTGCCTAATATTGACACCAGCGCTTTCAAAGGCACCCACGCGGTCCTCCACTTGAGATCCAATGCCCATTCACTCCAGGTCTGGTTCACCAAAGCGACCGCCAACATCTGATCGACCGGTACCCATTGAAATATGTCAAGCAAGAGTTCGGGAGTTGAAAGGACGGGATGCATGAGGTGATAGGAGTGAAGAACCTCACATGACGGCCTGGAGTTTCGGTCGCCAATTCTGGAGTGGACCGAGGAACGAACCGCACCAACCTCAGCTCACTATCATCTTGATTCTTGACATGTGGCCCGAGGTGGCTCCTGTTACGATCGAAGTAACCAACAATCGAAAAGTATCTTATTAACAGGAACCGGACTGAGGGTCGCCATCCGTTGGGCGTTGCACAATCCTCCCAGCTGTGGGGTCTTCCGAGCCTTGAAGCCTCTCAACACACAATCCTTCGAACGACATAACCACCTTACTTCTTTCAGCCCATCTTTCTAACAATGCTACAGTCGTGTGTTCGGAGACGGATCAAACCAAATCACACTGCATTCTACGCGGTGGCAAGAACTCCTCTCCTTTCACTATCGGTATCTTACGCATGATCGCCCGTACCTAATCAGACCCTGCTCCTGTTTAAGAAGATTTCGGCTTCCACAGTGTTAAGTCGCGTATTTGTGGGGTCTTCCTCCTTTCGCCACATTTTTTACGATGATCACCGAGAGACCAATCCCTACGGGCACCGAGCGACATGAGCGAACATTCCGAGCTAGACATAATAAGACTCACGACTTTTGACATGCAAGACTGCAATATTGCACCTGTTCTCGGATTAGCAACGCGTTGGCTCTGAGGAATGGTATCGGATCACAACCCACCTTGGAGCACCGATGGCACCTTGACACATGAAGTGGAGTCCTGGCCGGAAGACGTCCTGGTTCACCATACAACGGACACCTCACCCACGAACACCCGAACAGTTCGATTTTGCGAGGGTCCTTTGTTTGAAGGAAGGCATCCGACGCAGCCGTCCAACCTAGATGGCGCCCGAAGTTCGCTGTCCATTGATCTAAGGCTCGGATTGGAAGCTTTTGGGATTTCTTGACGCGATCACAAGTTTCTAGGCATCTCTGAACGTGTAGCCAAGCGGGCTTGATGAATTCCTGCTTCAGCGCAAGGTCTTGGGCCGCAAGGGAAGGAATATCCTTTCCAATCGTCGCTATCCAATGATCTGACAAGTTGAAATCCCAGTTAACGGCACACGTTCATCTCCACTCACCCGCTTGCAGCCTACCGTCAGCGGATCCCCATGAGTGAAGCCACATATGACCCAACAAAATGACGAAGTCTGCCTCTTTAATGAAATCACACATCATCGTGGTCCGTCTTCGAGGGTCCTTGACGACGCCGAGAACTCTGATAGGCACATCAACTTGGGAGCTTTGGGCTTAAGAAAGAAAAACACTGCTCACGCATGAATGAAATGGGCGATCGTTGAGGAAAACCCCGTAACTTCCATTCCACTGATCATGTTGTACCGTTTGACCATGCTCCAATATATGTTGATACAAAAGAGGGGCACGCGCTGCTTATCGACCATGAAGTCGTGATTATCCTTTGAAGCGAGCAAGTGCGCTGCTAGTTCGAGAGGAGCCAAAAAGTAGGACTCTCGCTCGCTCTTGATAATTAATTGAGAGAATTTGAAGAATCCATCACACACGAGTGAAGGTCCAAATTCTGCAACTGCCCAAGAGGCAGCCCGCCCTGAAAGCCGGTTATCGAGATGGAGAGCCATCAACACCTCGACCACATCCGCGAGGTACTCATCACCTCTCTTCTCCGTGTATGTATGAGGGTCCAAAACATGAGAGAAAATTAGGGAGAGATACATTTCACGGTCGAGCCTTCTTGCTCTGCGAGGGGAGTATGTGGTTATCTCAGCGTGCGTTTGCCTATCAGTCGCAAAGACTTACATATCATGCATCTCTCCCCATTCTTTTTCGTAGAGAAGTACGAGACGGATGAGGCGAAGAGTGCTTTGCCTCATCTGATGCAAGACGTCCTTGCATTGTTTAGTGTTGATACTGAGCCATGCTTGGTGCTGAAGTATCTTCGGGAGTCGCCCACTTAGGTAGACCGTAGCAGAATGATCGCGGCACTCTTCGCATGCCGAGACCAATTTACTTGCGGAGACAGCACAAAGGAATCGAAGCATAATCTCATTTTCCTAAATCATTGAAACGTTTAGCTAGTCACTACCATCTGTAAAAAGTCGTTTGTAACTCAACATGTTGCCTGGAATCGGTTAGGTCCGGGGCTTCGGTCAGGACGTCAATGAGCCCCTCCCAGAGCCTGAATTTGCGAATGCGAGGCCAAGCTTTGGCTTGTTCTTCCTCGAGTTCGCGGATGGAATCCAATGCGGGCCCAAAATTAAACATTGCGTCGATCTTTGCATTTGTCGTTGTCGCCTGTCGGAGCTCTTCTCCAGCTTTCTTCAGAGCGAAGACTTTGGCAGCGAGATCGCTTGAGATGGATGCGAGCCCGTTCATGGCAACGTAGAGGATTGAGACCGACTGAGACCGAGAGGTGAGGCATCATTATCAGGTTGAATTCATGGCGGAAGATTCGCGAATTTGTGTACATCCGGTACGGGGTTGCACAATGACCGCCAGGGTCGCACAATCGCAATGCAAAAGTCGTTCAAAGCCACAAACACGGGCATCTTGAACGTCTCTCGGTACTAGAGAGACCTCGGGCCTCCGCAGTCTGATTTTTGCCTTTCCTCCTCCTCTGTCGGGGAGGTCTCCGGGTCATTATACTCAGGCCAGACGAAGGCGGCCGAGACGCAACTAGCTGATCGTTCCAGGATATGGACATGGGCATGGTCACAAGCCATCTCTTCCTGCCTTGGCATAAAGTGAAGCTTGACCAGAGGGATTGATATGAATTTTACTGGACGGGATGCGGCCTTAACGCCAATGGGATCACTTCCTTGAAGCGAATTCTCAACGGTTGAGAGGATGGGGCGAAATTCAGGATCGGGTCCCTGTACGACGGATCAAATCACGAAAGGAAATGGTGAAATTGGTAGAAGTGTTCATATACACACTAAAACCCAACAAAAGACGACAAAGGAAAACGAGGCAAGAGGATAACGACGCGAACGAACTTTTTTAGCTACGCTACAGAACTGTAACAGTCTCGGATAAAAACGGTCGGAGAGGGGAGAAAAGAAGGGAGAAAAAAAAAGAAAGCCCAAAAGAGAAGTTCCAGGAGAAGGAAAGGACAGTAAATACTAGTAGCCAGAAAAGAAAGAAAGAAAAGGGAGTAGAAACAGGTTTTCAACCAGAAAGCAATATAAGAATAGACAGGAAGGTGTGAAGGTCGGGTACAGAATTTAGCAACGCGGACGAGTTTTACTCGGAGCAAGAGGAAAGGGAATAATTATCAGAACGCGGACGGAGCCGAGGTGGCCTCTTCGGCCAGCTGCTCGTCAATGGGTTTGGGGATCAGAGAGAGGAGGGGAGTCGACCTGGAAGCCGTCATCCCGGCGGGCATCGACTTCTTGGTCGTCCTCTTGAGCGAAGATTCTTCTTGTGCAGAATCCCGATCCTCTTCGCCGAGGGTGCGGAGCTTCTGGAGCTAGAAAATGATAGTCGAGATGAGCTTATGCCCACATACAAGGGGCAGAGTGCGGTAAAAACTCACCATATCATCAAGAGCAGCAGACAATGGGCGTCGAGAGACCGAAGTCGGAGTAGCGATCGTGGCAGCCTCGTACATCGAATGCCTCTTCATCTTGTTCGACGAATCGGACGTGGAGATCCGTGGGTGCAAAAGTCCATCGTCCAATGAAGTTCGAGATGATGTGACTGACACTTGAGAGATCACCGAAACCGGGCGAGAGGGTGCGGTGCTTGAGGAATTGTTGCTCCTGCGTGGCGTAGGGGTAACCTCGGTGATGTCGATGCGAAGAGTTTGCTCGGAGCTGGAGACGGAGACGGGTTCGACGTCGGGAATGGCATCGGTTCCGCTCTCCTCAACTTCGACCTTTGGTTCAGCAATCGCAGAAGGCTCCTCAACGGGGTCTTCGGCCGAAATGGCAGTGGCCTCAGAATCCGTGGGTCTCATGTGCGTCGCCGCTCTGGACAACGAACCCGAAGTCGACGACGACCTCGACATGGGCCTCGATCCGGCAGAAGCACCCATCCTTCCAGACGTGACGAGCCACCGAAGACCTTTCCTCTCCCTCTCCCAAGCAAACTTCTCCGCTTCCAACTGCGTGATCCGATGATCCCTCTCAGCCATCTCCTTCTCCAACTCTTGCAGCCTCTTGGCGAACTGCTCCCTCTCAGCAAGGAGATCGACTTTTTCGCGCTCGATCTCGGACAACCTCGTTTCGTACGCGGCTCGTTGGTCGTCCCAGGTGGCTTGTTGCTGGCACAAGTGACCCGAAAGGGCTTCATAGCGGTTGCGCTGGGTGTGCAAGGCGTAGGTCAAGGTGGTGATTTGAGCTTGAGGGCTGGTGGCAGCTTGGATTGCTGAGGTAGGGGAGGTGGATGGGACGAGAGGGCTAGATTGAGCGGGCGAGATGGGTCCGACGCTACCGGGAACGGCGACGGGAGAAGGCGGGAGTGGCAAACGCGGGGGTCCGCTGGTCGACGAGACGTACGCAACGTTGATGCGACCAACGCTCACGCTTGAGGCAGCACTACGACTGGAAGTCACCGACACGGTCCTCAGCGACTCGGCCTTGTTCGCCCTCGTCGACGTGACTTCCGCAGGGGAACCGAGAACGGGAGTCTTGTCCTGCATCGCAGTCGCAGTGGAAGCTGGAGCAAGTGCGAGAGGAGGGGGAACAACCGTCTGAGCGGGTTTCGTCGAACTCCTCCTCGCTTCCTTATCAGCGGTAGCCAACTCCAAATACGCGTCGTTCATCTTGAGGACGTTCTCCAGCTGCTCCTTCAAGTAAACGCTCGAATGCGAGGGGCTATCGGGTAACTTGGTCGTCTGATCACCCTCGTCCTCGTCGTCATAGTCCTCGCTTTCGTCCTTCTCGGATTCGGACGATTCTGCCGCGGCAGGGAAGACGTATCCTCCAAAAGTGTTCCTTCCACCGGGAATCGGCGGGACTGGAGGTGCGGTCTTGGGGTCGAGGATGTACTGGATCGAGGACCGCGACATGTCCGGGGCGGAACCGCGGCGAGCGGGCGTCTTAGTGGGTACGCTCTCTGTAGGCGACACAGGTGCTGCTACAGATCCATTCTCCTCCACGACCGAATCTCGCGAAACGGGAACTTGATCGGATAGGACGATCGTCGCCCGGGCCTTGACAGCGCGTCGGATCGAAGAACGGGGAGTTTCGGAAGCTGTAAAAACAAAAAAAAAAAAAAGTCGTGTCAGAATAAACGCGTTTCTCCACGTATCAAGGGATGCAAGAAGAAGAACGTACCTTTGATGGTCCTCACAGGGGTCCTCGGCACGAAAGCGGTCGGAGTCGGAGTCGGAGGCGGTGGGCCCGAAGGCGGGGGGTTCAACGGCGGGCTACCCATTCCCAACCCAGCTGCCCCATCTCCAGCAGCGCGATACACCATATTCCCACTGCTGCTCCTCGTCCCCGCAGGAACCGCACCAACACCAACGCTCATGCTTCGATCGCGCCGGTAAGGGCCTCCCGCAGCCGCAGCGTCGACGGGTGCTTTCGGAGAAAGGACCGAGATTCCTTCGGAACCAGCTCGGTCTCTCCCTGGAACGAGGTGCGGGCTATTGGTGCCGAACGGGAAGCTGCCGTTGTTGAGCAGAGGTGAAGCGGCCGTGACGACCATGCGAGGTGACGACGAAGAGGCGGCAGCAGCGGCTGCGGGGGCGTCTCGTGAAACCCACTGCGCGTCGATTTCCTGGGGTTCAGAGGTAGGTAGAGGCGGGAGGCCCTTCGTCGGAGGGGGCAACTGCCTCGGAGCGGTTGGGGAAGGCGTCTTTCGAGCCCTTTCCGGCGTAGTAGCAGGATGTTGTTGCGCGCTGCTTCCAACGGAATGCAAGCTCGTCGAACCGGACCTCCTAATCGACGAGGGCGTCGTCCGGCCACCAGCAGCACCAGCAGCACCAGCACCAGCACCGGCGGTGTAGCTCCCGATGCTCTGAATGCTCCCCGACCTGCCTGAGCCGCGACTCCGCTGAGACAAGATCGTGGAGGACGTGCTGCCCAATCGCGGAGTCTGCGACCTCATCTCCCTTACGCCGCTGATCTCCACTTGCGCTTCATCTTCCTCGGTCTCCTCCGCGACGCCTTCCGTCCTGTTCTTCGCGGCTGCAGCTGCCGCAGCAGCTCTCATGCGCGAAACCGCCATCAGAGCCGGGTCCAAATCCGAGCCGTCCACTTCGGCTGGTGCAACGCCCAACCTTTCGTCCCTCCTCCTGCTCCCTTCTTCTCCTGCAGTGCCATCGTCCTCGGCCGAGTCGAATTGGATGTCGTAATCCTCCGCAGCAGCCGCATCGCCATCATCATCTCCGTGCGCGTCTTCGCTGCCGCCGATAGGGCTGAGCGCCCTCCTCCGGACGGTAGCCTCGCTCATCTCGCGTTGGTGGTGCGGGTGCGGGGCGCGAGGCACGACGAGCAATGCATCGTGTACCTGAGCAGCAGCCTTGATCGGAGATGGAACGGGAGGCACGGGTGGGACGTAAGCGTTGGCCGTCGAAGGTGTCGGCGTGGTTTCTCCAGACGCGGTCTTGGGTCGGGGGCTGGCAGCAGCGGAGGAAGGAGAAGAAGTAGCCGAAGAAGGGCTGGCCGTCCCGTGGAACGACACGGCGGATCGCAGAGGTGGCGGTTGTGGCTTGTTCGCTAATCCGGACATCATCATCTTGGCTCCTCGCGCTGCTGAGATGGTCGCCGCGTACGCCGATGCCGGGCTGCTTGCATATTGTTGTTGATGGTGGATGCTGTTGTTGTTATCTACACTTGATGGGACGTTTGATGATGAGTTTTGAGAGGGGGTGTTGATCATGTAGATGGTATGTCTGAAAAAAAAAGGAACAGCCACCCGATTGTCAGCCTACAAAGTTTCGGGGGTGGGGTCTCTCAAGAAAGCCAGAGCGAAAGTAAAGCAAGGTTTCGGGAACTTCCCGTTTGCAAGACAAGATGCCGGACGGCATAGTCTAGGAAGAACAAAAGAGAGCGAACAGAGACAAGGCTCGACGAAAGAAAGCGAGGCGTCAAAGGTATAAATGCAATTAACGCCAAAAGCGGGCACTTGTGTGTATCGGCGGACAAGCAAGTCCAGATACTTTTGATCTGTTATCGCTATCGCGCCTTCGCTCAAGTAGTGATCAAAGGTACCATGGGACGGAGGAAATGGGCGTTGGGATCAAGCAACAAAAGAAGTTGCGCATAATGATCGAACCCAAGGGTTCTAATCAAACACTGCTCCTTCGCGCACCATCGAAGACGAGAAGGAGTGACGTCGAAGCCGACGCGCTGTCCCCAAGACGAACACCAACTTCTCGCAAAAGCGTCTCATCGTCGTCTTAAACAATGACGAGAGTGCTGTCACGAAACAAAGTGATTAGGCGAGGGGAGCGGAGGGCCGTGGATTGGGTGGCAGTAGAAAAAAAACCCCTGTCTCTCGTGGGGGGGGGGGCATAAGCCTATTCCCCGTCAGGGACATCACGGGCTTTATGTGACAGGGAATAAAGCCAAACTTTCATCATCGCAGAGGAAAACAAAACCCGTGGCGACGCATGGGGACGATCAGCAGGGAACAAAGGAACATCAGGCAAGATGGGGAAAGCAAACGCAGGGTGGGCCGAGGCAAGGATGGAGAGGAAGAGAAAAAAAAAAAAACAAGTCACGCACCCATTAGCAAAGACCTTTGGTTGAACGTTGGTTGGAGGCGGGACGTTATGCAACGCTTTGTTGACCGCAGCAGTGACGGCTGCAGATCCCGACGAACCAAAAGTCTCGGCAGTAAGCTTTCGCTTGTTCAAGCTCGAGGTCGACGCGGTGCTTGGCAAAGTTCCGTCTTTTTTACCCAAACCGGTGCTGTTGGCGCCTTTCTTCAAGTACTTTTTCAGGCCAAACACGGAAGACGACGACGACGACTTGTGCGAGCTTGGCTTTTGAACTGCGGGGTTGCCACCAGAGGGCGGCTGCTGCTGTTGAGTTGGCTGAGTTGGCGGCGGGGGTTCATCTGGACCCGTCGAACGGAAGAAATCAGCCAAGTCGGCCGTATGCGTGCCCCTGAGGGGAGCAGAAATGTCGAGCGTCGTGCGCGAAGAAGAGCTCGGTGGGGGGATGTCGAGCGAGGAGGACCAGCTGTCCCTGCTGGGGCTCATTCGGTGGTGGTGATGGTGCTTGTGGATGAAGTACGAGTGGTGAGGGAGGTGGTTCTGGTTGCGAGACGTGCTGGCGATCGACATGTCCGACGCTTTTTTACGAGGAGGCTGATGAGAAGGCGCAGACGCGGTGGAGGGTCGAAACGCTGCTGCTCCTCCGGACGAGGTTGTTGATGGGACAGCGGATGCTGCAGCAGAAGAGCTGTTCCGGCGACGAGGAAGGATTCTTGTGGGGGATCGGGGCCGGAGTGGTGCAGGGTCGTCGGGGGTAGACGGCTCTTTTAGGCTATCCCCTTCTTCGTCTCGGTCACCGCGTTCGATTTCCCTTTGAGGGACGGGCCGCTTTGTTGCCTCGCCCGCGTGATGAGGGTGATGGTGGTGAAGCGGTTGATGGTCGTCGTGTAACTGATCTGCGTCTGCAGTGTTGAAGGTGTGGATGGTGTTGGGAGAGACGGACGAAGGAGGGTAGTGCGGAAGAGAAGAAGGGGAGGAAGAAGAAGCGGTGGGAGAGGGGGCGATGAGGATTGGAGAAGGAGAGCTGAAGGGGTTTTTTATCTTTCTTTTCAAGGTGAGCGAATTCATGATTTGATGAAGAAAATGGATAAAGAAGCAAAAGAGAGAAAAAGGAAGGTAGTAGCCTGCTGGATGGAGGTTGTGGCAGAAGGGGGTTAGAGGAGGAGCGTAGTTCGGGGATGAGCACAGACGCGGACGTTTGGGACGTTTGGGAATTTGATGTACGCGAGCAAGTGTCAGAGTGCAGCCCCAGGATGATGACACCGGTTGACGTGGTGTGTGTGTCTGTGTGGAAGCGTCCGTTTGATTTTTGATGGGCTGCGTCGAACAAAGCCTCCCGATCCTGAGTCTCCGATCTGCCGGCGGTCTTTTGATGTCGTTACAACAGCCCCGCCTGTACAACGCAACGAGAGGACGTTTTTATACTGAAGAGAGGAAGAAAAAAGAGAGTGAGGTGGTGGTTGAATGCGAGGGGGGAGCTTGGGCGGTCGGTTGGGATGAATTCAATATGACGAGAAGCCCTAGAAGACACTCTCTTTTTTTTCTTGCCCCCAAGTTCAGTTCGGAGCATCCGGGATGGTCTGTCCCTGGCCACAACGCGGGCTTCTTTGCTTCCTTTGCTTACTAAACTCCGACTTTTGCAGGTAAACAAACAATCCACGCCGACGATCCCTCGGCACATATTTCGCTAGCCCCTCCGCCCAGCACCAACAGCACCGAGCAAACTATCGGTTTGGAGTCCACCAGTCGTCTTCATACTTTTGGGACCACTTCTAATGACGCAGGGGTGCCGCCCGACTTATCCCCAAAGTCTATTTGACCGCAGGCTCCAACACCACTTGAATCCCACACATCACCAGACGCCGCAACGAATAACAATGCGATAACTCCGGGTGCATTTCGTATCTATCATCAAAGATCTCTATTCGCATTAACATTAATACCTCCGCTTTCAGTTCAAACGCCCACCCGCCGCTTCAACCAATTCAAACATCTTCCGCCGAACCATCACAAACAAAGCCCACTGGTCGGCCAGACCCGCCGTGCCATTCTGACTAGGAAGTTTCCCTAAACAGGTACACGCGCACCGCCGCCGTTCAGGATCTAGCGCTAAGCGATCCCATGCAGTTCCCGATTCTGGACCCCGTTCATGTCCGACCTAGTCCTGCTCGCATCACGTGACCCACCCCCAAGCCGGGTCCGAACGGTGACCTTTCGGCGCTATCAGGGTGTTGGACAAATTCAAGACAAACCAAGAAGGTACCCCCTTTTCTCAAGCCTCCCCAGCTTTCAAACTCTTCTTCCTTCTCAGCCCACCACGTTCCACCTTTTTTGCGAAAGCGCTCGCTGTCGCGTACCTTAATAATCAACATAATCGATTACAACTTTGGGCTATTGGACTATCAGTTGAGGCGGTTCTAGCAGGGTTCGTCGACTCAATCCGAGTTTAATCCCCTACCGCCGATCATAAGTCGCCGGAGAGAGACCGCACTGCACTGCACTGTAAGTGAACCCTCAGAAAAAGCCAAAGTGCAACGGAGGGGGAAAGCTAAGTGGCATATTTCCCGGATATAGATAACAAAAGAAGAAAAAAAGCGCCGAGAGCACTGGGAGTAACAAAGGATGACTCCGCCAACCCCACCGGAGAACACGTCGTCCAAGACATTAAACCTCAAACTCGAGTTCGGGTACGTCCGGGCTCTTTCCTCTCCTCATCGTTCATCATCCACCATCTCCACACTACACTCGTGATCGTATCTCCATCAGACCGGCGGCGAATAGCAAAGCACTCGTATGGTCTCGTACACCTTGCAACGTTTTACGAGAGGGTCCTTCTCGAGGGTTCTCTCAAGAAGCTTGCCTGTGGCTTGAGACTCTGGGGGGTGTGCCACCTACCTTCCCTCCTTTCTCCATTTGGGGAAGTTATTGAGAGGAACGGAAGTAGAGGCTAAGAGCCTAAGCGCTCGGTCAGTTGGTGCGCCGTACTTTTTGATCGCTTCGTGTATCAGACGCAATGCATCAAATCCGGGTTGTTTCGTTCGGTTTTCAAATGGGGGCTTTTTGATCACTCCTCGGAATTCATTGTGGACTCTTAGGGATTAATATATCCCAATCGTCTAATGAGCGGCACACCGACACCACCCACTATGGTCGGTGGACGTCGGAGAACGGGCGTATTCCGCTTTTCTTCCCTTCCCTCTCTTCTTCTTTCTCCTCCATCAAAAAACCTTTTCCTACTCCCAATTTCCTTCCTGTGCATCATGGGCTGACGGACCGAACTAACTGACCTCACCCCTTGTCTTGCACACGTACTCCATACTCCGCTCTTGGGGGGGGGTGGTTCAATTAGAGGCGGGATGGAACTCCTCTTTTCAAATAAACGGTCGCATCGCGTATCCATCCCTGCGCACGTCCCAGCACCACCGCCGCCGACAGCAAGTGCAAGTCCTGCGACGGATCGACCCGACACGCCACGGCCTAGCGACGTCAACTATCTGATTCACTGGATGAAAGAGAACATATTGACGGAACGGGTCGAGCTGTTTATGGAAGGGGATACGGTGTACGTCGCTCCGAGGCGTTCTTTTTTCACACATGCTCCCCGGAAAAGGAGCGGTCTAAATTGAAGTTCAACGAGACTAATTCTACTTTTGCCTTGCCTTGCCCTTTTTTTTGGATAGGCGACCAGGCATCCTCGTCATGATCAACGACGTGGACTGGGAGTTGGAAGGCGAAGGAGAGTACGTGTTGAAAGATGGAGATGAGGTGGTGTTCATCTCGACTTTGCATGGAGGTTGAAAGTAGCTACATATAGTATTCGTTGAAAGTGTTTTTTTTTTTTTTTTTTCATCTCGACTTTGCATGGAGGTTGAAAGTAGCTACATATAGTATTCGTTGAAAGGTTTTTTTTTTTTGCGAAATGGATGATGGATAGCGTGCTTTTTCTTTTTCTTTTGGTACCCGCGCGGAACGTCGCTGAGCTATAAGCTTGAGGTCCAATCCCCACCATCTACGGGTATGCCATTGCGGAAAGACCAAGACTATGCACGCCGGAAAGCTGCTCTGATGGCTACCTCTTCGAGTTTGTATCTCAGACTCAGCCGCGAAAGCCCTCTCTCTCCCTCTCTGACCGTCGCTGACGGGTCTGCAAAGTTAGCGTTCCCAACAACTGTCATGCCATAGCAAACCCCTATCTCATGTATGCCTTACACCGTTGGTTCGAGCTTTCCACTAAGTGCACTGAACAAGTGGCCATCATTGCTCCACCCCCGTGGTGAGACGAAATAGCAAGAACCCGCTGAGGGCATCAAAACTTTCGTATTACCAGAGGCATGATGTCCAGGCTAGGAAATTCAAATGCGGAAGAAGAACATCACGGCAGTCACCAAGACTATCGACCAGAGGAGAGAACCCGTCCACATTGACACAACCCATTACTAATTGGAGGATATGAGAAACGCGTATCACTCTTGGGACACGTTTTCCAGCCAGCGGGGAAGCGTCTTCTTTGTCATTAATACAGCCAATCCGAGCATAAATATCTCTTGCTTTTGCATAAAATGCTGCTGATTTGACCTTGTGGCCTTTGTGCACTATAGAGGTGACCAAGACAACGCAGCGTGTTTGCCCGAACCCCAATCGCTACGCATACGTTCGTAGATCGGTTGCGCTTGGATGAGAGACTTTTGGGGCCCGGGAGTATTTAGGTTGACAGGTGTAGAGGTCTCCTAACCCTTCTCGCACGTGTTGCCCGGCCGTGGTCGTTGCCGATGCGAGTGTAGATCTGCTGAGCTTAGGGTAAAGAACTCTTCGCCCTCGGAGCATTTGGTTTGAAGGTAGTAGAGGTCTCCTAGCGGTCGTAACATGTTTGCCCGACCCACGTCATCGCTGATGCGAGTGCAGATCTGCCCGCGCTTGGACGAAGGACTCTTCGGCCTCGGAGAATTTGCTTTGACAGGAGCAGAGGTCTCCTAGCCCTTGTAACGTATTCGCCCAACCCTAATTTGCCGATGCGAGTGAAGATCTCCCTTCGCTTGGATCAAGGACTCTTGGGGCCTCGGAGTTTTGGTTTGACATCGGTAGAGGTGTCCGAGCCCTTATAGCGCGGTTGCCCAACCATCGCCAATGCGAGTGTAGATCTGCAACGCTGCCATACCAGGGACTTCTTCGGCCTCGGAGGATTTGATTTGAACATAGTACAGCTCTCCTAGCCCTTGTGCCGTGTTCGCCTGACCCCGGTCATTTCCGGTGCGAGGGTAGATGTACGGCGCCTGGATGAAGGACTCTTCGACCTCGAGGTATTTGGTTTGAAGGTAGTAGTCCGTCCGGGCCAATCGAGCGCTCCGGCATTTGGTTCAAGTCCACCTCTCAACCCCGCAACAGCCAGTGCTTGCCGGAAAAATGAGGTAGCTATTGTACACGTTCCACGATGTCAATTGTGGACGATATAGCCCGCGCGTGGGGACCGAGCCTTGACGCGCTGGAAATCGGCGCTTCCTGGATGCCCTTCAAGCACTTATCTCAAAGTTCCCTTCATTTTTGTTTATTTATTTTTAATCCACGCTGCAGCTGACGTTCGATCAACATATGGTATGGGGTCGCTTCTAGCAATACATCTATCCACTGAAATTGAAAAATAAATAAAGACATGCCCACTGGATGTATTCCATCTCATTTCGATGATGAGCTCGGTGTGAAGGGCTTAAAGTACAGCCGAGGACTGTAGTTGGTCATTTCGGGGCCGACCGAGCAACTCGTCTGCCACGCGCGATATAAACTCGACTCGGTCACTTAACTTAAACCTGCGAAGAATATCCTCCGACAAAATATGCCCCTAACCTTTACCACGACGAGAGCGATAGTGAGATTTTCTGATGCCTTCTTCGACTTGCCAGATCTCAAACGAACACTATCTTGCCAATCTCCGACTCCGTGTGAACGTCTTACCTGACAGCCCATCCGTCAAGTCAACGTTACACTCCACCATTGCACTAAACCATGACGCAAGAATATGCTCCCACTCCCTTCCAGGCGTGTGGATCAGATCAAGGAGATTCCTCCAGTGTCTTCCTGCATAGCTCCAAATTGGTTCGTTCCCTTCCCGCCTCACAAATTAACCTTAATGACTCATCGAACCGTGTTTTCAATCGTAGCGTAACAAGCTCGAAAAAGTTGCCCGGTGGCGAATCGATCCTTCATTGATCGACTTTTCTAGGGACGCCCGCGAGTTTCGTGGAGGATTTGCAACAGTTTCGCAAGCGTTTTTCGCTCTCCGTCCTAGCACTGAAGGAGTTGCGAACGAGTTTAAACATGCTTTGGAACGCCTGGACTCGAAAGCTCGCAGTCTCCAGGCTTTAAGCGACACCCAAGAGTCTAGAGACCGTGAGCAAGGCGGAGACGATGGGCAGGGTAGTCACACGGTGAACGATGGCAACGACCAGACAGAAGAGGGGGGAAAGAAACCTAACAACGACGAGGAGCAGAAGGCTCACCTTCAGCCTTCCACTCCCGGGCTTGGGGATGAAGCAACTCCTTCCAAGGTTACCAGAGACGAGGGTCCGGATTCGGGCGATCGCAATCCCCACCCCCAAAGCAATGCCCACGAGCCCGAAGGCGACAAGCAAGGCCAGAGTGAACCAACAGACGGGCGTATAGCCGACGATAGCGACGACCATACAGAAGACGTAGCAAGAAAAGAGTTTGACAGCACGAACGAGCCTGGGCAGAATCCTGATCGCCAAACTCAAGCCGAAGGTCAGCGATGAGTGATGCTTCTTGGCGCTGCAAGCGTAAACCACTAACGGTTTGTCTGCCCCAGCAGATTGTAGCAGTGAAAAAAATCAAAATAGAGAGAGATACCGATTTAGAGCGTGCACTAGGGGTGAGACTACTTGGTCTGATGGCAAAGCTCGATCGAGACACTGACGTCTGGTAGTTGGCGCTGAGGGAGTTGGAATTTCTGGTTGAGCTTTCCCATCCGAACATCGCCAAGCTCGAAGGATTTGTCGAAGACCTTTCTGCGCACAAAGTGTGGTTGGTATTTCCATGGGAAGATCATGGGAATTTGAGGGACTTTTTGGCCTCCGGGGAGTGGGAGATTCCGGAGCGAATCTCGCTGGTAAAAATCAATTTAATTTCCTTCGAACCATTTCTAAACAATAAAATACCAGATTCATCATGTGACGTTGGGTTTGGAGTACCTCCATAGCCGGGAGCCGCCAATTTATCATGGCGACCTCAAATCGGTGCGTTGTGGCTTCGAAACATATTCGTATACGCCCGTTATTATTCCTAAGTCATCCTTTTTTAGCTCAACATATTGGTTGACTCGGAATATCACGCTTTAATCACCGATTTTGGTTCCGCTCGCCACCTAGAAGATGACCACGTTGGCAAACAG
>KN823110.1:86315-107323 GCA_000827465.1 Tulasnella calospora MUT 4182
AGAAATGCTCTACACCATTCATCTTAGTATACGCCATCAAGGCGGAGGCATTCAATCTTACCATAGGCTGAGATATTGTTAATAGCTTATGTTTACAGCGGTACGTCCACGCATTCGGCGCGGGGCTCCCAGAACCCAATGCAAGGTTTTTTTCTTTTTTTAATAATCTTTGAGCCGCCTACATCGGGGCGCCCCCTTTTGGGTTTCATGAAAAATTGATGGACATTCTTTCCAGATGGAAGCTTCAGGACTGCCGCCATACGAGCAAAGGTGAAATTTTCCTTACAATAGTTGACTTTGAGGGCCTCCAATTTTGCCGTGCCAACTCGGAAGGGAAACAGTTCGGTGAGGAACAAAGCGAACATCCTCATCATGGTAATTGTAGACGCCCATGGTTATGGAAGGTCGCACGTCGGTCAATATCGATAGAGGATGAGACGACGGGGAAACTCACATATATCTTCCACCCATCGCCAAGACATTCGCTGCCCAACGCCTCAAAGGCGGGCGCTAAGAAGTGAATGAACGCGGTCGCAAAGCAAAAGAAATAAGCGATAAAGCGCGACGAAGCAGGAAAGAATACGAAGGCAGGAACGAGAACAGAACAAGGAGGCACAGGAGGTGTTAGGGAGAAGCGGACGAAAGCGAAAGGAGGGCGGAAGAAAACGACCAACAGCCCGAAAGCAAATGAATACAGAGACGAGCGAGAAGCACGGGAAACGCGAACAACACAAACACAAGACACAACGGAGAAGAGAGTGAAATACAAGACATGAACGAAAGCAGAGAGGGAATGGGACAAGCGAGGACGAGAGGGCAAAGAGGGAGAGGCGCCGTAAAGGAGCGCCAGAGACGGAACGAGCGGAAGTTCAAGCCGGGACTGGGAGCCGAGAAAACCGATGAGCGCTTAAAGACACTCTCAATCCTGCTGGTAAGACCCATCACCCTACCATGACGGGTTCTGGGAATCATGGTAAGCCGAGAATCTGGTGGCCCGTGGTTCGATGTAAAGGCTGGACGTGGAAGGTATTATTAGTTGCCGGAATGTACCCAAGAAATTCGTTTTGATATGATCTCGATATTCTAGCTGTTACCAACAGTTGATGATTTACAACCGACGGGTATGATTTAATGTTTCACTCTCTCAGCGCCAGGCGCACTTGATTTAAGCAAACTCCCGTAAAAGAAAGATGGTAAACTCGTTTCCCTGTTCAAAGCTGTAACTAGTTTACAACATGACAAAAAACGCTCTTTGGAATACGAGACTCAGGTGATGTGGCGATACCGACGTATCTCGTGGTGTGCCGGAACGCATCGATCGTCAAGGGTCATTAATGGTCGCAATCAAAGACTTGCAGACGTTTTTATGATTCCCGTCGTTCCAATCACTATCCGTGAAGGTGTAAGAAAGCTCACACATAACGTTGGGAAGGAAGAGCTTACAGCTTTTGACAGGCCACGGTACAATAAATAATCTGCAATCAGCATCAGTTAGCGCCGATCCTACTATAATTGAAACCCGGTTAGGGAGGCTCACCTTGTAGCATCCCGTGCAATACGAGGGAAGGACCGCTGTATCCCATTCACCCGACCAAGTATCTCCGAAACGGGGGCATTTGATCCTCCCACAAGCTTGGATGTCGGATGTATTCGGCAAAGATGCCCAAAATCTTTCCGGGCTGATTCTCAGGGCTTCGCGACCGAATCCGAGCCAAAATTGCTTCGCCGCCTCTCGCGAGGGGCGTTGTTCCTCGTCAGTTACCGACCTCTGTGAAGAGTTAAGACTTCTCCACACATGAGCCCATTGAAGCTGGGCCAGCTCCAACTGCCCAAGAGATCGTACTTCGTGATAAGTGCTTAAGTCCTGAAAAATCCCTCGGATTTGGTCTTAAACCGAAAGAAATGAAAGTAGATTAGATAAGGGTATATTAGGAGAAGCAATTAAGTGCCGGTTCTGGAGTTAGACCAATTGCTCACCTATCCAGGGTATTATGTCAGTAGGGGCGAAGAACGCTCGACCAAATAGCAGGATCGAATCATGGTGCATTAGATCTATTATAACTTTTGATTTCCAGGGTGATTCAATCACTGCAACTATGCTGGTAAATGGCATCAGTCTGGGAAAAGCCATAAGCAGCAGTCATCGCTTCGAACATACTGAGCGATGGAAATTATAATCACTCGAGCGACTTCATCAGCCCAGTACCGATCGGCAGGTAGAGAGGACATTTCATTCCAGGCAGTTTCCAGAGCCGACATATGGACCTCAGCCTCCCCCAATAGGCGGGTTTGTAGTGACCGAACAGTGATAAGATGTGCTAAGAGGTTCCACGAACTTTCAGAGTCGAGCAGTTTCCCCTTTCCGGCATTTGTTGCAAGCTCTTTGTATCTGTCAGCCACGTTCTTTTCTCCACGTCGACCAAGAACCCGGTTCAAATAAGGAGCCGGATCACGTCTGAATGCCTCCTCCGAATAGTCAAATAAGATCACCCTAGCGCCATACGCTGAGTACTCTCCTTGAGATGGAGGTGTCCACCCAAAGTAGTAGTCGAATGCGAATCCCAGCAGAATCTCGCCGTTGAGAGTCTGCTGACTGTACGAGCCATATTAACATGACGTACATTTATTTACGGCATGAAAGACTTACAGCCCATCATCAGCAAACTCCATGAGGACCACTCCAAATATGCCAAGTAAAGAGTCACGGAACTTGAACTTGAACTCCTCCCCCATTGGTAACCTATAGGCAAAGTTTTGTTCTCTGAGAATAGCTGGCACGCGTGATTTCAGGTAGGCTTTCGCTTGGGGGTTCCGCGACCATGGCGAACGGAGGATGTCGTTTAGAGTTAGGAGCGCAATACTGTAAAGTGTAAGATGCCCCTCCTACGACAATTTTACACTGTTCAGTCATCTAGCCTTAAAGTCTCGAGGAGATGCTCAACGCACCTGGTCCTGACTCATCGGAGTGCTCAGAACGTTAACAATCTCTTCAAATAGCCCGGAGGGCCACAGCTCCACCATTGCAGGGTCATCTGGATCTTTGATCCGTGCTAGGTATTTGAAGTAGTCTTCAAGTCTATCAAGCTCTCTGCCTTTGAGTATCACATTCTGGGTATTACAGATTTCTCTGGCCTGTTGCTTGAACTCCTCCGTGGCGAAGTTACCATGGCTGTCGAACATCGCAACGGTTGGGGGCATTGTGATTCCAGAGTCGCCGTTAGAAGCCTGAGAAGTGCCTTGGAGAAGGCAACAGAAGTACGCCCTCGTTCGAGAACGGACTGATGACGTAGTAAGGATGAGATCGCGCGAAAGTTAACTGGTCCTTACAGGGCTCGAGGCTGGGGAATTTCGATATGATGGTCCACAAGACGTGTTTCTTAAATTATGTATTGTTCGTGCGGACCGTGCGGGTCGGTTAGTCAGCAAAAAGACCTCTCGTCTCCGAATGCGATGCAGCAAGCGAACCACAGGCACAGACGGTTGAGACCTTTAACCGGAGTATGTAATAGATTCTTCGAGCGAGAATCCAAGCCGATCACTTAAATGGCCCAAAAGCGTTGAAATTAACGAACACAGGTTCAATGGTTATTTTGAACCCCGAAGGGGGCGAGAATTGCAGAGCCGTCGGTGGTTTCCTTCCGTCCAGTCGCTGTTTGGTCAGACGTAAGATACCGTCACGAGTGAAGCCCTGCGAAACATGCTCACAGCTTTTGGCAGGCCAGACTGCAGTAATTAACCTGGAATGATGAAATCACGATCATTTCGCTGCCAATCAAATTCAGGTCAGAATTCTCTTGCCTTGTAGCACCCCTTGCAATGCGAAGGAAGGAATCGTATCCACCATTGATAATCTTGGCATACAGAACCAAAGCAGGGGCATTTGATCCAATCACAGGCCAAGATCTTGTTCGCATCAACAGGCAACCCGACCCATTCGTTTTCCAAAGGAAGGTCGAGAGCATCACGTCCGAAATCGTACCAAAATGCCAAACCTGCCGGCCATGGAACTGATCGTCGATCTTCTGTGGCCGATATTCGAGCAAAGTTGAGACTTTTCCAGACGTGAGCCCATTGAGGGTTGGCAATATCGGGCTGGGCATTGCGTCGCAGGTGACCATAGGTGTCTGTTGTTGAGAAGATCTGCCGAACTTGGCCTGTTCGTACACCAAAGGAAAGCCAAACATAGTCATTGCGCGAACGACGAACCACCCTTTGTCTCGCGGATAGGAATTGCTTACCTTTCCAAATGGCCACGTCCGGGCCGAGGAGCGCCCGGCCAAATATCAAGATCAAATCGTTTTGTAATAGGTCATGAACCAAGGTCGGCCTCAAGGGAGGCTCGACGATCGATATAATGCTTGAAAGAGAATTTAAATGAGGTTAACGAGACGGCGAACATACGGGGACTTTGTGATACATACTAAGCAATCGGGAATATCATCTTTTGAGCAACCTCGCCAGACAACTTGGTACCCGCAGGTAGAGAGCGCAGTTCGTTCCATAAACTCTTCATAGCCAACACGTGGAGTTTCAATTCTTTCAAAAGGCGCTTTTGAATAGGCCGGACGGTAAGTAAATGTGCCAAGAGGTTCCAGGAGGTTCCTGAGTCCAGGATCTGTTCTTTTCCGGTCTTTTTTACAAGCTCTGCGTAGCGGCCAACGACATGTTTCTCACTGTGTTGAGCAATGACCTTCTTGAGGTACGGGGCGGGATCTGGCCTAAACGCCTCTTGTGAAAAGTGGGATAAAATCGTCCTAACACCGGACGCGGAATATTCGCCTTGAGTCGGAGGCGTCGAACCAAAATAATAGTCGAGCACAAGTTCGAGCAGGGTATTAGTGTCGAGAGAATCCTGGCTACCAATGCACGCCTTCCGTCAAAATCCACATATAAAGATTCAGGCCCATGAGAAAAGAGCTTACAAAGAATGATCACGAGGGACAATATTGTTTAAAAGGATTTCGAATATGCCGAAGAATGGGTCCCGGAGTTTGAATTTAATATCCTCCGCCTTCATGACTGGCAATTGATGAGCTGAGTGGTGGACTTCAAGCATGATTGGCCCGCTGCCTTCCAGATAACCCTTGGCGTAGGCATCATGGATCCAGGGGGAGCGGACGACGTCGTTGAGGGTTACGAGAGCGATGTGGTAAAGCGTAATCTGTCCCTTCTACAGCCGAGAAGCTTTTGTTCAGTATCTTATTCGCGAGTTACTAACATAAACTCCTCGACACACCTTATCTGGGTCTACAGGAGTGGTCAGTATTTCTACTACTTCCTCGAATAGCCCGGAGCGGAAAAATACCATCATCGCAGGGTCGTGAGGATCTTTGAGCTGCGTGAGGTACTTGAAATAGCTTCTAAGCCGCTCAAGTTCCTGGCCCTTCTCAATCACGTTTCTGGAATTACAGATTTTCCTAGCCTGCCGCTGGAATACCTCAGTGGCGAGGTTGCCATGGCGGTCGAACAGGGGGGGATTCCGCGACATTGCTAAACGTATAGGAAGACTTTGTGGGCTTTTGGGGCTCTTTTTTGGAGCTCGAAGATCGCTGGGATTTAATGGCCTCCCTTAGAAACACAGGGGTGATGTAGCAAGGGTGAAGGTTAGTTTGTCGTCGGTCAGGTCTAGGGATGATAGAAAACCGCGTTCGCCTGCAATACGTACGGAACCTTTGCTTAGTCAGCCCATGACGCTAGAGTAATGAAAATTGAGGGAGACAACAGTTGAGTACGAATATTCCAGGGTATCTATGTGCAATTTGGGCAGAAAACCTTCAAGAACAAACTCTTAGATGTCAAGAAATTCAGGTGCTTGTTCGGGCTCAGCACTTGGGGCGTCCCGCGGGCGTATCCAGACTAGTCGGGCTCCAGCTACCCAGAAGCTGTCCAGAGAGTTGTCTTCAGCCCCTAGAGGTCACCAAAAAGAAGGTGGCGGAGTGACTTACGCGGCATCTAATCGTGTCTCAGCGCCTGCTTCGATATACTTGCGGGTTCACTCAATATTGAGCCCCTGCCTTCCTCTTGCTTCACTTCTTCCTGTGGTGGTTGCACGGCAGTCCTACTCTCTCTACTGCTCGACGGCACACGGCTCCAGGTCTCCTGTCTTGTAGTTCGTCTTGACCCCATCCCTGGCCTCCCTTCCTGCAACTCGTCCCTTACTTCTACATGTTCAATATTATTTCTTCTCCTCTCTATCTCCCGATCGTCCATAGTCTTCTCGACCGTGCCATCTCTCCGGACGATGAACATCCCTGCCGCTTTGCGATACCGTTCCTGCTCTGTCACGAGGTCGGCGGCACGCTCTCCCATGTCCGCGGCACCTCCGGGCCCGAGTTCCCCGAGGACCTGATCATCCGATAGTCCAGCATCTCTTCGAGCCGACTTTGATGGACGGTTTCGGCGTTCTAGAGTTAGTGCGTGCACTTCGTGGTAGGTGTCGGCCGCCCAGCCGCAATCGAAACGACATGTACAGAGCTGAGGACAGGAATTGAAACCGTTGGCTCCCCAATGTCCTAGAACGCAATGCCAATCAGGGACGCCTGATCAAGCTTAACGTGGATACAGGAAACTTACTTGTCCACCATATTGGTCTGGAATCGTTAAATTCGAATATCAGTATCGAGCTTGTCGCCCAATCCATTCGCTCATACACTCACAACCATGCAGACTGCCGAAGGCAAGACGGACCACGGCCCCATAAAGACGGTCGGTGTCAGGTCATGGTCCAGGCTCTGAGCAAGCCACTTACACAGATAACCGAAACTAAAAAGTGACAACGACGGTTTAGGCTTGCTCCACGATCTCGAGTCGTCTCGAAAGTCGAGACTTACCACATCCGGCGGCGACGATGGTTGTCACCGACATTCTATATCGTAGTTCGCGAGCAGAGTATCGACTTTTCAAGAAATTCGGAGAGGCTGGGGAGTTGGGACTGTTGCGGCTACAACTGAGGAAGGAGCGGTTCAGTCCACATTTCAATGCCGCAGGTGACCGAGCGCCCATGACGTCACGCGGAGAAACTCTACTACTGGGTCTCGCGTGGTACAGCACAGCTCTCCATGAATCCATTTCCACTGCGCAGCGAAATTATTCAATTATAGCAAGGTCAAATGATCAGAACCGTGTCCGTAAAGCTTTCAACATCATTAGGGTATGCTCTAGCCAGTGTCGCCCTCCCCAGCTAGCCTCACTAGCCTCCTTCAGAATCCTCCTGTTCCTCGCACCCTCGCAATAGTACCCTGAATACCCTTGATCAGACCCTTCGGGCCAGAGGTGATCCCGGTTGAATCCGGTAGAGGAGTCCCGTCTTTATCCCTCCAGACACCATCCTTCTGAACCTCGCCATATAGATGCGTGTTTTGAGACCGACGCAGACCTTCCACCCACTCTTTACAAATGAGCGGGCTGTCAATCATGACGTTAACCTCCTGCGAGTGATACCACGACTGCGCATCTTGGTTCCCGTTCCCTTGAATGCCCACAGCGTCGTCGATGATCATGAGCTTGATGTGGCAGTTGCGTTTCTTCAACGAAGCGTTTATGGGTCGGTCTTGGTCGATTGCTGGCAAGCGTCCAATCCGTCAGACACGATGAAAAACCTCATCCAACAATGGAACGCACCTGTATACCAATGAATCCTCAAGTTGTGCTTATACTTGTCTTCAAGGGCTGTATACATGTTCTTCACAACCTCCTCATTCGTACCACCTTGGAAGGGTAAAGCCTCGCCCTACGCACGGATTCAGTGAGCCTAGCCGAATTCGACCAGAAAAATGAAGACCGCGCGTACCGCATCATTATAGCCAACACAGATGTACAACACGCACTCGACTCCTCTCCGCGCCGCATCAAGCACACCTTCGACGATCGGCTTGGCATTGAAGTCAGGGGTTTGACTATGTGAGGAACAGATCAACCCATTTAGCCAGGCATTCAGATAGCCAATTGAGAAGAGATGAGGTCTTCCACATACATGAAAACTCTCTTTTGGGCATGCTTGACTCCCGCCAGCCAGGCGACGTCTTGTGGAGTGAGCCAGTCGCTATGGTTCGGTGCTGCGTAAACGGGGTCACCAGAAATGAGCATGTTACATTCCTTTCCATCTGAATTGAGAGAGACGAGGGCGACGTACATCCGTAGGGTCTCCTATTGACCAACGCCATGGCACATTCCTCATGCGGTGAATGGGCGAAATACGGGTTAAAACCGGCTTCTTTGGGTATCAACGGTTTCGATCCATCGGTGAGAGGGTGATGTTGCCACTCTAAACGAAACCGAGAAGACTTGGCTAAGGAAAGCGAATTCTAGAAGGGACGCCGTGGTTCCGCTCACGAAGTCTTTCAGCGAGGGAAACGTTCTTCTCTGCGGTCAGGCGCCCCGCGGCGGTTTCGGGCTCTGCAACGTCCTCTGGCGCTGTCGCGGGCGGACCTTGAGGGTCTTTGCAAGCGATAAGCGCATTGTCTTGCCCAAACTTGTACGGATCATTCTGCAAGTGGCGGTCCACGGCGTTCGGCCCTTTGTGGAGTGGCAACGGTGGGTTGAGAGCTCGGTCCCAGCTGAGGAGAGCCACGTCGTAAAACGAATCGACAATGGGACCCTCAAGGTGGATCATCATCTCCATATTTGGCATGTCTTGAATATTGTTGGAGTTGAGGAGGGCGATGCGTCTATCGATGACTGCGTACTTGGCGTGGAATGTACCAAAGACGGGGCTGGTGACGAGCTGGTTGTCAGTTGCGGTCGGTCGTACAGGATGTTGCGGTGAACTGACCGATGGTAATTTACAACCTCAAAGTCCAAACCAGGAAGTTCGCTCCTCGGGGGTATATTGACCTGCTCGGCCGTCCACTCTTCCTCCTTTACCAGCAAATGGTTCTCCTTGAGCTGGCCCAACGCTCCTCGGTCGTACATCAACTTGACCACAACTTTGACTCCACGTTCAACCGACCGTCTTGAGAGCTCACGAAGAGCTGCGATGAGTTTGGATGCGGCGTTGCCGACCTGCCAGTAATTGGTCGCGATAAATACTTCGTGCTGTGCATTAACAATTGTATCATAGTAGTGTTGCATAATGTCGGGATGCGTGCTGAAGGACTCCGGGTTGGTAAGACGGTCGCAAACGGAATCACCGCAAAAGAACTCACGGCGAGAAGATGGAGAGAGGAACTACTCCTCGTGAGCCCATGAGAGGTGGTGATACGACCCCGATTAGAGGGTCTACCTCGAGTGTTTGCAGAGCGTCATGGTAAATCTAGCACCGTATAATCATTATTCCACCATTCTCATTATCCCATGTACTCTAAATACGTACCTTCAGAAACAAATCGCTCGGTCGCTTCTCCCCAAACTGGCCACATTTCGCAGCCCGATCCAAGTCTTCCTGCGCATGGTCGTTCGTCGGATCCGTGGTCGAGAAGCACCCTACCACGGCACTTTTTACGGATGCAATAACCCCAGGACCTTTGACTTTGTGCAAACGTTCTGCTACTTCGCCCGGCGACTTGGCATTCGAGTCCGACGCCAACACCGAGCTGAC
The DNA here is from genome assembly GCA_000827465.1 of Tulasnella calospora MUT 4182. Taxonomy (NCBI): domain Eukaryota; kingdom Fungi; phylum Basidiomycota; class Agaricomycetes; order Cantharellales; family Tulasnellaceae; genus Tulasnella; species Tulasnella calospora. Next base: position 95,851 of record KN823110.1, read on the forward strand.
GGTTTCCTTCGCCTGAGTGAGGTCAAACACCTTCTGCGATAACATGTTTGGTAATTTGGCTAGCTTTCCGTTTCTACGCCCGTGGAGATGAGGTCGGTGAGAGAGGGACATTCTGGAAGATAGGAAGGTGGGGGAGGTAAAGTACCTTGTATTGGTTTCTAAAGTGCCCCAGAAATACCAAGTGCTCTCCACAAAAACAAGCGCAGTACTGCGTCGCGGCTGACGTCAATACCGAGTGTCTTAAGAGATGGACGACGATGACGAGGGAACGGGGACGATTTTAGATCCTAGAGAGTGCTACTTTTATACCACTTACTTACTGGAGCGGCGTCTGGCAGCCGAGATGGTAGAAGGTTCAAAGTCTGTCACCGACGAAGTGGGATAAAGATAGCCAGGCACCGCAGAAGTGGATCTCTGATAACACGCGCACCGGGCCAATGATAAATTGGGTCTTGGAGGTCGCGAGGACGATGGATGGGTCGGTTGGAGTCGTCGGCCTCTCCGAGCTAAACGTGGTACGTCGGGCTTGCAAAATATTAGAGCCTGAACTGACCGCCCTGAACCGGTCGCTGACCGAGCCGTAACCGGCCTGGTCGAGAGAGTAGCGAAGCTGCGGTTTGCAGTTCATGAACGGGTAGAGCCACCGGGGGCCAGAGAATCTCATTTGCTGAGGGGAGAAAGGTTTGGCAGACTTGGGAGGAGGCAGAGACCGAAACAAGCGGGCTTGGCACAGGAACGCACAGGACGGACTTGCTGACGTCAGCACCGCGGACGGGGTTCAACATAAGGATCAATCCGAAAGCCCCTCAACAGTCCCTTCACCTTCCCCCCCGTCTACCCACTCCTACCACCTTCATCTACCTACTCTAGAGCATTATTGTAATGTCTGCACTGGACGACATTTGTGCCGGGCTATGCGGATTCTGCGGTATGTTCCCTCCGTTTACCGCCCATGCGAAGATCCCAAGAAGCCTAACCTTTATCGTCACCCCTTCCTCACACCGGCAGTCATTTGCTGTAGCAGCGCTCTTGAATCATGGTGTATGTTTAGTGCGTAGAATGTCTTGCACCTTGAAACTTGAGAGCCGGGGAAAGAACTGACTTCCACCGCAAACAGAACGATATGGCTCTGACGGATGCGGATGCTGTGGTTGCCGATGTGGTGGAAGCCGAGGATGCTGTCCAAGCTGCGGAGGCTTTGACGACGAGGACGCCTGGGATAAGGAAGACCGAGAGAGAGCGGCTGCCACTTCAGCTGCCAACACACCAACGATAGAGGGCGTGGGCCCCAACGTAAAGCAAGCCTCTTCAGCCGCAACACCGACCCAAGAGCAACCCAAGGAGACCGCTCAAATGGAAGTACCGCAGAAGCAAGAAGCTTAATAGATTATCAGAAAGTCTTCGACACTCCAGCGCCCAAAGGTCGATCCCATCCACAAGTCCTATATCACGTGGCGGTTCTCAGCTGTGAGCCCCATAACGCCCAGTCGAACGGTTACCACGATCTCCGATAATGTTTTCTATCTAATTGTAGCGGGGTAAATTAGCTGTAATTGATCCTCCCGCTTCAGGGGGTTAGTGTCGTAGGGTTGAAGGTTCTGTCTGTCTGGTGACGAGTGCATCGTTAACCTACTTCTGCTCCCCCCGCCCCCTATGAAGTTCATTCGTGGGGCAGGTGATTCATCAAGCTCAACCAGCGCGTTTATTTTGATGTTGTGGTGGCATGATATCCTAGAACGACCTTGGGATTAGAGACAGGAGCGAAAGTCCAGGTGAGAGAGGTTGAGCAAAGGAACGGAAGACGGTCCCTTTCTAAGACGCATACGTCATATCTCCTGGTTTTCGAATCTTCCATGGTCGATATGGAGTTACAAAGATCGCACGCATGTGAAAGGTTATATGAGTGTCCGTGCGGGGATAATCTTAGGAGACGGTGCACCGCGGCATAAACAAGCTGTCCCAGGTTGAAGTCCCCCTCCGACTATCTTACTACCTCTACTTTTCCCTACACCACACTACATCCTCATACACTATGTTAATTATCCATGATATCTATTTTGGCTTATGCGCAATATTCTGTACGTTTACTCTACCGTGATGCAGGTGCTCCCAATTGGACCTCTGCACCTCCATTCAAAGTCAACCCAACCGACTAACCTCCCTATTTCAAGTGGTTTGTTGCGGTAGCACAATTCAAACATGTTTTCTATACGGTCAGTGTAACGTCGCCTTTGGACTTTCGTCTTGGTGGATTTTTAGCTGACGGGCGAACTGGACCTCAATGGCTCATGCCGTTCTAGGGCGTCACAGCGAGAAAACTTCTGGCTCTCCATGCAGGAGCAACTACTGCTCATGTTGCGGGAGAGAAATAGACCACAGGCACAACCATAGCCAAGAAGATTCAACCATCTCAGAAGCAGAGACGGTCTTTTCAGACTCGTCTTCCGCTACACTCACCTACGACCAACCTCAAGGAAACGCTCGTATGACAATGCCAACTCTCATAGACCTCTCATGACATGTGGCTCCTATCTTGCTGTTGACGCGACGAACTTGGCGACGAACTTGCTATCGTTCGCTTTTTCTACGATATGTAACTCCGACGATCGGAGTCTGTTTCGGGTTCGTTCTTTATTATGTAATGATCCCCCTATGCCTTGCTTATATAACCACAACAATTGTCCGCGTCCGAGCTGCCCGACGCCTGCCTGCAAGAGTGGCTGGAGAATGCCGCGTCGGATCTACTAGGGCAGCTTTTGGGGGGCTTTCAACATGAGCTAGCGTTGTCCTCTCGATCCGGAGCGAACAGCCCCTCCCGTCCCTTGCAGCCTCGTTCCTCATTGGCCAAAGTCTCAACTCGAGACCGGAATCACTTTACGGGGTGGTGGATGGATCAGTTCAAATAGTGCCAAGAAGCTGATATTGTTTTTATTTAGCTACCTGTTCCTGGCTTTGCTTTTCGTGACGTCATGAGTCCGCAAGCGCTCGACGAGAAAGGAACTTCCGCAACGGCGGGCAGTGCAATGAGCGCTTGTCCGTAGGAGATGAGATACGATCACTTTCGTGCAGATCTTCACTCAGAGGCTTCAGAGAAATGCAGACCAGGAAGTGATCTGCATGCATGAAACCGGTAGGCAAACGGGTTCGGAGCCTGGGGGAGCGACTTGGAGAGGGGGAATACACGAGACGACGGGGCATCCAAGCCACCTGACAGGGTTTGAGCAGGAACCCCGTGTATTGCACGCAGTCAAGTTGCAATGTCATTGGTTTGTGATTGAATTGAACTTCCAACTTTACCAATGGGCGATCGCAAGTTCTTCACTTCACCTGCTCCCGTCACGAACCAATGACCAACCTCGCGACTCGCTGTGATTTCAGACTAATGGCTCCTTTTGGTCAAATTCACCTTCACCCTCGCCCTCACCCCCAATACTTACACCTTCAGAATTCATGTGGGACCGGCGCAAGACTCGCAGTCGTCTTCGCTCATATACATCTTCTGAGTTCACTATCGACTAGTGCGCCGTCTACGTTGTATTGTGCAGTTGGACCGATCATCTAGGCATTCGCCACGGGCAATGAGACTGGAAAGCCGGAGGGCTCTGAGTCATGTGTACATGCCTCTAGTCCAGAACAGGGTGGTCGGTCCCACTCCAGCGATCTTTTCATATGGACGAAGATCTGAGAACTCAGGAGTTTCCAGTTTTATGTAATGAAAAAGCTTCTCAAGCATGAGGATCCCTCGAAGGTGACCATCGGACCCGTATGATCTATGCTTGGCAGGGTTACGTAGAGACTTGAGCAGGGAATGCCGTCTACAGACCAACGGAACAAGGCAAATCACGGCTTACTTGGGCGGTATATGCGCGAAACCCACCGAAAAGTACTCGATATCTTCAAGGTACTTACGTCTTGGCAATAGAGTCTAGGTTTCAACGTGACCATTGGGCGGGGCTTCCGCTTTGGGCGGCTAATGGAGCACAGGCGAGGATTCGACAATTGGTAAATCAGGTGATGAAAGCACAATTCTATGCTCGGACGGAACTTTGCCATTTGGAGTACGTACAGTTGGCTCCACACTTAGTGGCGTTAAAGCCTCGAGACGGATAATCCCCAATTAGTACTTTTCCAAACGTCACCGGGCGGGTTTTCCTTGATCCGCATGTCATGAACATGCCTAGAACTTCCGATGCCAAGCTCTTATTGTCCCTCATAGGCTCTTGTTATCGTATTTATAGCAGGCATCCAATCGTCAACCAGTTTCTCCAGCACTCCTTCGCTCTCATTGTCACCTAGAATCCTCCTCGCTCATATCCTCTCACGACTTCCTTGACGAACTTACAAAATGCGTTTCTCCCTCATCGTTCTCGCTGCTGCCACTCTTGCCTCCGCCGGTTCCGTGTTCAAACGTCATAACGACTTTGATGTTCCGTGTAAGTTTCGAATCTCATTGTCGACATATTCCCTATACTGAGTGTTCTACACCTGGTGTTTTACGCCTGACAGGGTGCGCAAAGGATTGTGTAGTCAAGGCAGACCCCAGCCCTTGCAAACCCGACGACACGGCTTGCCTCTGCGTCAACCCGAATTACTACAAGCAGGTCGTCACATGCGTCGACGAATGTTGCAGCCCCGAGGACGCTAAGAAAACGGCCGAAGTTGCTTACAAGTATTGCGAGGCAGCTGTTCGTTGTTTTCGTCCGTCTGCCCATTCTTGTCACTGACCCAGCGTCAACGTAGGGTATTGATATCAAGGAACCCATTCCAAGTAAGTTGCTTAGCTCTTAAGTGAACCTGTCATGATTATGGTGCTGACCACTGCTTGTGACGCTCCATCGTAGAGTGCGGCGTTAAATGCGTAGAGGATGCTCCAAATTTCGGTTGCGACCCCACCGACGATAAATGCTTCTGCGAAAGCAAGGACTTCATTGAACATGTTGAATTGTGCTTTAAGGAGAAATGCCAAGGCGAAGACCTCAAGAACGCCGTATGCGCCGGAGAAGCTGTATGCCGGGCCGTCGTATGTACACTGGCCCCCTAACAATATCCAATTCAGCTGACAACGACATGCCTTGCGTAGGGTGTTGATATCTCCCCCTGGGTTAATTACTAAGTCCAGCGCGAGGAATGTGCTTCGCCTAGTCCGGCGTTGGCCGTCGAGGCGCTGACCTCTTTTCGAGTTGTTGAAGCAATCGGACTCTTTTTCTTACGGACTTGATCCCCATCCATCGGAATTTCACATTGTTGCTGTCTCTACGTGTCTCATGATATCCGCGGTGCATTTGTGTAAATCATCTGTACCATTTCGCTCATTGTATACAATAAACGTGTGTCACTCGACTGCCATGACTCCCAGTCATTCGTGTCTCAAAAGGTCGCGGAACTCCTGGTTGCGCCCGAGGCCGAGGCTCGACTAACCCGACGATGTTGCATGCGCGTGATGGCACACTATCCAATGGTCTTCCGGTCGTCCAAACTGTTAAGGCATGCTTGGTAGAGTCTCAAAAGGCTGTAAAGTCCTCCGAGTGAGTTTTTGGTCAATCAGGGCTCTGGGTGGTGGCTCCGTGGAGGGATGGCCTCCCTCGCTTCCGCGTCCGTTCCACAGCGCTGCCCAGAGAGTCCAAAAGGTGCCACTAAGCCCAAGGGCCTCCACATCTATTATCGCCAATTATGGGATGGTTTTGCCAGATTTCCATTGTAGACAAGAGCAATCAAGGGTATGGCGCGTATCTGGTCGCCAAACCACTTGCATCCTCGTTGGTGGCTAGGTCTCGATCTCGATTCTAAGACCGACCTAACATAATTCACGATATTCGAAAGAGAGCATGAGCGGCCAGAAAGGAGCCTACTTTGGTGACAGTATGGGCTAGAGCACAACGGCGCCGTCGGTGCGAAAAGAATATCATCGGCTTCTGGGTCGTGGAGCGGTTGGTCGGAGACCGAATGCCTTAGGTAGTATCCTGGTGGGTCAGCAGTCGAGGATATGTATGTCAATATGCGATCCAACATTTGTATATGTGTATGAGTATTTGTTCCTTTGTACTATAAGTAGTCGAACAGACAAGTAATGGAATCTTTAACGATCTCCATCTACTTGTCAGGTATAGTTACATTACTGTTAGTCAACATTAATATATTAACGATCTCCATCTACTTGTCAGATTCCGCTGTTAACAGGTTATGGGCCCAGAGCAACTCTGAACGATCAAGAACATCCACATCGACAACGCTCACCGAGTGTCTATAGAGCAGCGCAGCGTGAAATCACCATGCACCCCGCCTCTACCTTCGCGTAAACCGTCTTATTGTCGATATTCTCTGCGGAGAAGTGACACGAATAGAACCTCCTGTTCGTTTGAAGACGTCGCATCATCTCCACACTTCCCTGGTACTCTAGATCGTTCGTACCACGATATACTTCGTTCGTACGGTGAGGACCTAGCGAGAAACCTTCCCTCTACGTGCCCTTGGGACTACGGGACCGAGAGGCTTCACAGACATTCCCGAGAGGGCGGTTAGCGGCCAGACCACTTATTTGCGGAAGGCGGTACGCCGAACGAAAGAATCACAAACCCCATTAGGACACAATTGTTCTGCCTTGGAGAGTTCATCCGAACACGGTATCCAAGCCAGCCTTTGTGGACCAAAGGGGATTAACACTCTACCATACCACCGGCTCTGCCAAAAGGCAACCCAACCATAGTCACCGACTACCGCTTAAAACGCGACACTGAACCACGAAGTTCAAATCAAAACCCACATCGCTCCCACTCACACTCTCACACACCATGTCTGACTTAACTACCACCGTCCAAACCATTATGCTTACTCCTGAGAACCACACGCTATGGAAGGACGAAATGGAAGCTCTCATTGTCATGGCCGACGCATACGGAATCATCGATGGGACTGAAACCCAACCAACCGGGGCTGACGCTCTCCGTGATTTCAAAAAGCGACAATCAAAGGCTGCCGGAATCATCCTAAAAACCTTAGACGCTAGCCACAGATCGCTCATTTAAGGAATCACAATCACCGATGCAAAAGCCATGTGGGAAAGACTCAATAACGAGTATGAGACAAAAGACGCCAGCACCAGGTTCTACGCCACGCAAACGGTCATGACCATCACCTTCAAGGACAATGACCACCGCGACGAATCATATACCTCATTTGGCAACCGTGTCGTAGATGCCGCAAACAAATGGAAGTTACTCCTCGGAAAAGCACCATCCATCACACCCAGTAATTTACTGTTCACTAGGGGGGACAGTGTATAACAGTGTACACCACCACTCTGTACACTGTACACCACTGTACACCAGTGACTAATTCTGGGTCGGTCTTGGGGCTGATGTAGTACACTGGTGAAAACTGGACATACAGTGTAGTACACCAGTGACCACTGGACATCTGGTGTAGTACAGTGCTGTTCACTGCAATGCGTGTCCTGCCACTGTACTACACTGTTCCAAATTACTGTACAGTGTATGCCTACTGTAGTACACTGTCCCAAATTACTGTACAGTGTATGTCCACTGTAATACAATGTACTGATTGCCACTGTACACTGGACCTTCACTGTAGTACAATGTACTGAGTATCCGTATATGACATAATCATAATGCATTGACACAAACCAACAAAAAGTTAAACCAGAGATACAACAACAAAGGATGAAGGGAAGGTGTTCACCAAAATCCTGCAAAAGCCCGCAGGATACGACACCTGGGTCGCTAGGGAGAACACCATTAGCATCACCAACTGGATTGCTGAGAAGCAAGATCAGAGCGAACTTGACGTCAACAAGGTCGGACAAAAGATCCTCAAGAGGACACTCTTCTGTAGCCTGGGTGCTGGTCCACCCAACAACTTTAACCACTCTTGCAACTATCCTCGCCATACTATGGCCCTTAAGGCATCGAATCCCAACTTTGTTTGACCAGGTACCCTGTATCCTCAAATCAACAACATACCTCTTATTGCTGGTCCTAACAGCAGCCTCCAACTCGCTCAAGTGGGAGGCCGATTACCCATGTATTCAGTTCCAGATGCAGGTAGTAGTCACTCTTTCACAATGACAGCTGCTCCCTATCACAACGACATTCTCGCTACCAAAAACGCTCAATTTCATCATGAACTTGAAGAATTTAGGGTGAGCAAAGTCTCTACTATTCAATCTGGGCAGTTGAACTTTGCTAACTCTATTTTCCCTGATGGTATGTACACCACGAATATTGATTGGGTGAACATTTGCAATATTTACTTTCTTCTTATGGTTATTTTAGAAGTAGGGTTGAACATTATGGGACTCACTGTCTCCGACCCACCTCTTGTTTGTCCTATTGCCAAGAGGGCTTCCCCTACTGTTGGAGATACTCACATGGTTACTAATTAATTTGTAAGTCCTTCATTTTGACTTGATACTCAAGCCAGGAGGGTGAATGTAGGGGTGAGACAATAGTCTCACGGTCTTCTTGGGTAATACTTTCTATTGCTGCTCGCTAACACCCTCCTTGACTACAGATTCTCAACGACGCACTCCCTTCGCTGAAGCGAGGTCCTCTCTTTCCTATTGAAGTATCTGCTCACCTCTTTCACATTCCGTCTCTCACCTATTCTACTTTGACTGGACTGTACATCTACTCCGTCCCTACATATATAAAGAAGTTAGAGTAGCTGTATCATCCTGTAACATTCAACTAATATAGTCTTACAGCCACTGAATCACCTGGAGTGAACTCAACTGTAAGACTACTTACAAACTCTACAAAATATCAACAAACCAACCATGTGAGATTGCTTACCTCAGCACAGCAACCCCACAGGATGTACAGTGTATGGACAGTGCACATACAGTGTAGGTTCACTGTATTACACTGTCATGACATACATTGGTCTACACTGGATGTACAGTGTCTATACAGTGCATATCCAGTGTAGATCCACTGTACTACACCATTTTAACCCTGTAGTTTCAGTGAAGCTAGAAAGACAGTGTACACCAGTGGACATACAGTGTAAGATGGTGCACACCAGTGGACATACAGTGTCTGGTCCTAGTGTACAGTGTACACCAATGAACATACAGTGTACTACACCCCTGTCACCTTGTATCCCATTTATGGTTTTTGTGGATAGGAGAATACACTGTCATACACTGTCATACACTGCATTCCATAGATGGGTTCTGCCAGGTTGAATCATATACAGTGTAGTACGGTGACGGGCCCTGTGAACGGTGTATAACTCATCACACCACTCTCGGTCACATCGGCCTGTCGCATTGACGCTAACCACGGGGTTGTATCCACCCACGTCGGAGGAGACTTAATCGACGGCGATAACACCCAAGCAGCACTCATCAACGAAATTGCAGTCAGTGTCATAGTCCTTCAACTTGGGCTCCACGAAGACGCAAAACTTGTCCACCAAACCATCATCCAAGGTCCTCGGACCATCCAGGCTACCATCCAAGCCCTGAAGGGTGCAGACCAACTCGCCAAGTCCGATGCCATCGGTTCGACGTCAACTAGCGCAATGATCGCGAGAAATGGGAAAAATCAACCCCAGCGCCAGCGACGAGAAATCACGCATATGATCACGAAAGACCTCCCAAAGTATTGTGCCAAGCATGGGGCAAACAAATCTCACTCGACCAACCAATGCCGCCTCCTAAACCCTAAGGGCAATAATGGAGCGAAAATAGCCACCGAAGGAGACGCGGGAGCAATCCAGAGTGAGACCGAGGAAAAGGTCCTGATGGCGAGTCCACCTACTCTGCGAGCACCAAACTCCCTGGCTGATATCATGTGGAACGCGGACTCAGGCGCTACAAGCCATATGACTCCCCACAGATCATGGATGCGAAACATGGAAACCTGCAGAGTACCCATCAGACTAGCGAACGAGGCTGTAGTCTATGCAACAGGTCGAGGAAGTGTCGTATTCTCCCCTTCATCTGGCCCCTCTATTGTATTCTCCAAAGTACTCTACGTCCCAAAATTACAGAACAACCTCTTCTCCATAACGTCTGCGGTCCTTGAATCCAAATTGCGAGTCGTAATCGAAGGAAAATCCTTAGTGTTCTCCAAAGATGGAAAGACCCTCTTCACGGGATCCATCATCGGGAAGACAAGCAATGCTAAACGGCACAACTCTAAATGCTGAAGATCAGGCCTTCGTAGCGAACATAAGCAAAGACCGACTACATGAGAGACTAGGTCACCTTGGACGAGACCGACTAGAGAGCATGTTGAAGCACGACCTAGCGAAAGGTATCAGCGTTGAGGGGGGAACAGAAATCCGCGACACATGCGAACATTGCATCGCAGGAAAGCAACACCGTGATCCCTTCCCAAAACAAAGTGAAAACAGAGCTAGCGAAATCCTGGTCAGAATTCACACAGACGTCCATGGACCACTACCACGCACCATCTCAGGTTTCAAGTACTGGATACTATTCGTTGACGATGCGAGCAGGATGTTAAACGCAGTCCCAATGGCCCAAAAGAGTGACGCATCAGGAGCAATCGAACAATACATAAGAACAGTCGAAACCCAAACTGGGAAAAAGGTCAAAATTATCCGAGATGATAAAGGAGGAGAATATATGAGCACAGCACTTGCCAAGTTCCTAAATGACAAAGGCATTGAGCGCGAAAGAACAGTCAGAGCCACACCATCCCAAAATGGAGTAGCAGAAAGGATGAACAGGACACTCGCTGAAGGAATAGTAGCCATGCTCAACCAAGCAAACCTTCCTGTTAAGATCGGTAAGCGCGCGGGTAGAAACTAACCGTGGGAGCGTTAAGTCGCCGCACTGGATGCGGACACGAGATCTGTAGAGTAATAGAGTAGTTAGTAATGAAAATGTAATTAAAACGTACCAATTCAATTAGAAAGAGTATTAGCGAAGGTAGAAGAGTCAAGAAGTATTAGAATAAGTTGTGGGGATCGAGGGGAGGCGTCAGAGAGGCGTGGGAATGTTATTGAGGCGCTCTAGCCGTGTAGAGCCCGAGAGTTATTAGAAGGTATTAGGGGACGATTACTTAGCGGTATTAAGTAGCTGTAGTAATTAGTAATCGTAGAATACTGTAATAGATAGTAGGCGAAAGAGTATGGAAGTGGGATTCGTGGGTTCGTGAGGCGTCGCGATTTCCTAAAATGGTAATCGCGTTCGTAAGTACAAAAGGTGTCTATTTATCGCTATAGACCGAACGATTTGTCTATTTATCGATATAGACTAACGTGTACCTATTTATCGAGATAGGTGGAACGAAGGTTTGATGCACACGAGGGCGTTATTTCTAATTTGGGGTAAAAGTGGGACGACGCGACTTCCCTGTCGCAGCGCCAGTATTTATTAACTTAACTAGGAATATTCTAGATACTTAGAGAATACTCGTTGTCGTTCTAGCGAACGACAGCGACTTCTTCTTCGCTTAGAACGAGCTCGGCGAGCAGCCCGTTA
>KN823111.1:0-51176 GCA_000827465.1 Tulasnella calospora MUT 4182
CATCAGGAAATAGGCTAATACTATATAATGGACCACCTTTTATATTGGTAGATATAGTTCCTCATATTTGGTCAAAAATATGTGCCCAATGGTAGGCTGTCATAGTCAACTGTAGTCTTCTATATTTTGGGGGAAATATATAGTCTTCCATTGTCTCTTGTAGTGATATCTTTAGGTAGCAGGCCATAGTGATATAGAGCCACATAGTCGGATCATGCTCTAGATTCCCATAGTTCTGTATACTTCTATATATTGGCATAGTTATATAATGATGTACTCTGCTGTAGTGGTATAGTCACATAGCGGCATATCGCTGTATAGCTTCCTATATTTGGACATAGTTGCGTGTAGCTTGGTGTATTTGCTATTTCCTTATTTCTTAAGCTAAGTTCTGGACTTTGTCATATATAATTCATAGTAATAAAGCCAAACAGAACTAATCTATTCTTAGAGGTACAGAAGAGAGAGAGAAAAGTCTCCTTGGTTGTTGTCAGGGAGCAATGTGCAGGGGCGATTGTACAGTTACGGATTGAAATCACATAAGCGCGGCATAAAGCATTCACCAAGCCACTTTATGAGTACCTCCAACATTACCAAAAGTGGTGATAGCCCCATTGGGGCCTTGGACGTGGCGCATAAGCACAACATCCGCACTTGCTGTTGCTGGGACAAAAAAAGTCCGCATTTAGTAGTTAAAATGACATGGGAACCGCATGAAGTATTTACTAGATAGTTGCATTTGTATTTCCGGCATTGCCTAGGGCAGCAAGGGTCCTTTCTGAAGCCTGAATGTGGCGCAAAGGCAGAGCATTGGCGTGCCATCATTGCGATGAAAAGTCAGCGGCAAACGATTAAATGACAGAGCTGTCACATAATGTACTTACCACATGGTAGAATTAGAGTTTATAGCCTCGCCAAGGGTGGCGACAGTCGTTTTTGGGAACCTGGTTGTGGCGCACGGGCGGAGCGTAGATGTATGCCGTCGCTGCGCGGAAAAGTCAGCGGTTAGTGATTAAAATGACAAAAGCGCTGCATAGGATATTAGTGGATTACATTAGCATTCCAGCGTCACTGGGGGCAGCCATAGTCGCTTTCGGAGGCTAGATGCAGCACATGGGCGGAACGTCGGAGTGTGCAATCGGTGCAATGAAGGTTGAGCGGTTAGCAATCAAAATGACAGAAGCGCCGCATAAAAGGCTTACCAAACGGTTTTATTAGCATACCAAATGTCACCTAGGGTGGCGATGCACGCTTTTGGAGCCTGGATATGGTGTATAGGCAGAGCGTTGGTTCGTGCCGTCGTTGCAATTGAAGGTCAGTAGCTAGGTATCAAAACAGTAAAGTTCCCGCATAAATTACTTACCAGACGGTTTTACTAGCATCCTGGACGTTGCATGGGCTGGCGTTGGTTGTTTTTGGTGTCCTGGCTGTGGCGCTTAAGCAAAACGTAGGTGTGTGCGGTCGCTGAGGTGAAAGGTCAGCCGCTAGTAGTTAAGCTGACAAGGGCGCCGCTTAAAGCACTTATAAGAAGGTTCTGTTGGCATCTTGGATGTAGCCTAGGGCAGCAATGGTCGCCTTTCAAGCTTGGATGTGGCGCAAAAGCTTAATGTCGGTGCATACCGTCGCTGCAATGCCAAGTCGGCCGTTAGTGATCAAAATGCCAAAAGCGCCACACAAGTTACTTACCAGACGATTAAATTTCGCCATATTCAGCATTTCCCGAGGCGGTGATGGCATGCTTTGCCTCGTTGAGATCGTTGCGCAGGCCAGGTGCAGGGCCAGGGCCGCGAGAACGAACGCCAAGTCCAAGTTCAAATCAAACCTCGACAATCCCGCGACCCCACGCTCAAGCCCTCTTGACCACTCTCCTGTTATCGATACTCCTCTAACGTACGATGAGAGGGCTTGATGTAAGTTTACATACAGTTCTCTGACATTATGGTTACTTATTTCCTACTTTGCATTAGAAACAACCTCAAACCGCAACCTTTTGCCCCTGTAACCGTATGTTCAAACATTCATCCCCCAAATCCCTCCACCCCACACCCCTCCAACGCACTCTAGATGACTACGGGTACGTTTCTATCAACATATCCTACATGTGCTGTTAGTAATTCATGTACCTTTGATTAGATAATGTCGAACGGTGAGTTTGAACGCCGCACCCGTACGTTCAAATCTTTTCCCGCCCAATCCGGTCATCGACCCTCTGTATCGCATGCCAGATGACTTGACGTAAGTTTATATAAGCTTATGCTGTGTGCTTTCCTATTGTATCCTTTCCTCTACATTAGGAACACCCCAAACGGCAACTTTCAGCACGATAACCGTACGTCCTCACTTTTCGCCTCCCAGCCCGGCCATCGACCCACCCGAGCGGATGCTAGAGAAGTCAAGGTAAGCTTAGGTTAGCATATCTTGCGCGTCCCATCACTAATTCATATATTTTACATTAGATAACCTTACGGTGAGATTGACCATCACTACCGTACGTTGGCACCTTTTCCCGGGCAATCCCACCATCGACCTCTCACCAACATATACTAGAGGAGTCATGGTAAGTGTATATGCATACTCAACTAGCAATTAATATACATTACATTCAAAATAAACCCAGCAACAACTTCGGCCATCACAGCTGCACGTCTGAAGCTTTTCCGCCCAAGCCGACCATCAACCCCCCTCTAGCATATGCCAGAACGCATGAGGTAAGCTTATAGTGACGTATATAGCGTTGTATATTGCGATTCTCATTACTTTTTATAGAAATATCCCTCGAATGACCGCCTTTGTTGTCCCAATTGTACATTTTAGACCGTCTGTCAATCTGGGAGGCACAAAGATATGTGATTCGTAGGTATATAAGGTGCCGCTTTCACTATTTAATTACTTGCCATTAGTTTTCGTTAGAACAGCGAGTCTCCGTTTCCGCACCGGGTCCCAATCCGCTCATCCCCGCCTTTTGGTCTCTCTTGAACAGTACTGTAGTTTTTTGTTTTTGGTACAATAACAATTTATTGTTCGGGTAGTGGTGCCCAATATATCTGAACTTCCTCCTAAAATATATATCTCTATTGCAGGACATGTCCGACTATATGCAGCTATGGCAAACTATGCGACTATACTGCACTATGCAGCTATATCATGCTATGCTGCTATGAGGCACTACACAGCTACAGGAATATAGAACTATGGCACACTATAGTAGACTACTGTAGGTGATATAAATTGGCAGATAGCTACAAGGCACTATGCAACTATAGGGGCTATATAGGCTATATAGTTGCTTGTAGCCTTGCATAGTCCTGTATAGTGCAGACCCCTTTTCCTGATGAAGGCGGTCCAGGACTGGTCTTGGACCGGTCTTGGACTTGTCCAAAACCCTTCAGTCCAGGACCGTTCGGTATCTCCCCGCACCCTATCGCAGGGACCTGTCTGTCTGGGCGATGGAACCAAAAGACACAATGAACAGCCATTCAAAGAAGCGACGGGAAGTCACCTTGTATATGTGGAAGCATATACTTGGTGCTAATCCATACTTCATTCCTGAGGAAGAGCTATGGACAAAAGAGACTGTCGAAACGCATGCTGCCTATTATCTCACTTTCCGTGTAAGTACATCTTGTGTTTCAACCCTTGAATGCATTTAGTGCTAACACACTTCCTGAACTGTAGACCCATGTAACTGAAGGTCGTAAAGGTCCACGTATTCTTGCCAGAACGCTTGTTGGCTGGCTGATGGACCTGTGCTGGGCCATCACGCGCTTTACCCGAGACAAGAATAACCTACGTTGTGGACTGACAGTCCTTGTCAATGGTCTGTACAACACACTTGAGGGTGTTTGTATCTCATGTAAGTCACCTCCCAATTGTTTCCATTGAACCTTTTCTCATGCTTTCGGTTGTCACGATTAGTAACCTGCAAACTTGAGCTACAACGACTATCACCCAAGCAAAAATGGATCAACACTGAGGAGGTCTTTATGTTGATACAGCTTGCATTGGAAGACTCAGAGGATCAAGGCCGTCTTCACAAGCTCCAGTTAATCTGTGCGATCCTCCTCACCTTTGCCACCACGGCTCGACCCAGCACCCTCGCTCCATCGGATCCCTCTTTCGCTGAGCAGAAACTAGTCAGTGGCAATATGCATTCATTATCCCTTGACTATTTACAATCTTGAATTTTGGTTTTAGTACCTCAAGCTTGGCAATATTGAACACCAACGAGAAGACTGGATGAAGTTTACATCGATTGTTACTTTCACAAACTTCAAGGTAAGATTACTTTGTATTAGTTTTATTGCTCTGACCCTAGCCCCATCTTATTGTTGCATAGGGTCACAACTCAACAATTGTTGGGAAACGCCTCATTTTCACCCTCCACACAACAGAAAAACCGGAGTTCGTTTTACTTAGCAATTGGTGTCTTATCCTATGCCAACACTGCCGAGGAGCCTTTGGATTTTCTGTACGTCAAGTTCTTGATATCAGCTCTAGGATGGCTAACAAACAAGTTGTTCACTGCCTTAGTCACTGGATGAGCTCATTGCGTTTGAAGGGGCACAATTGCAGGTCATTCCAGAGAAGAAGGATGAACCATTGTACGTTTCACTTTACTATTGAATATAACTTGAAAGCAAGGCTTAGGCACATCATTAGCTTTATTAAAGGGCTTGAGGGGGGAAGAGGGCTTCATCTTGACACAATGGAGGTTACCTCTGCGCATGGCCTCAGCAGTTCTGTCTCCCACCTGTGTAACAAGCTGGGATTCGGAACTAGCACAACACTTCGAGGCATTAGGCGCGGATCTGCTAATCAGGTGAAAAAGCTTTCCCATGCACTCCACACATCCTAACTGTTATTCTCTTTCCTTCACATGTTGAACAGTTTGGTATGAAGATGGGAGCCAGCGTTGCGGCAAATGTCTTAGCCCATGGACAGCGGACGACATGAACGTTTGAGCAATTCTACTCACTGGGCACTGAGAACATTCCAGTTCTTGGGATTCTCCTTGGAGAGGTACCGATTGCGCCAGAAAGGCAAGCCATGTATAATGTAAAGTGTCGATCTCTGTGAAGGGAGGAGACCACGATTGTGACTGCTAGTACCACATTCCCATAAATAGAAAGCACACCAAACCCAGTTTTTCTCAAGCCTAGCAGTGCTCTCAATTGTGAAGAGAGGAGCCCTAGAAAATGGCCTCTCAAACTATGAAAGCGTCGAGCCAATTGTTGTTCCTGAATACACTGAGGAGGATATTGAATGGTGCAAGGAAATGGCTAGTATAGCGTTCCATCACAATTGCATCCCTGTTTGACCTAATCCCCTCTTTACTCATAGGAGAACACTGAAGACCAAGCCATAGAGTCGCAAAACGATTTGAGGGTCATTTACGAGGCCTGGCAGGCTGAGGATCCCGCAGCTCAAGAGCCGCTACTTGCAGATGCAAAGTGGAACAAGCTTTATCGACGTGTAGCAAGCATCGTTGAAACCTCGGTTGTTGTGCGCCGTGAAGTTGGACGCATGAGCGAAGCACTCATACAGATAGCAAAGAGAAAGGCTTTTTTGCAAATGAAATTTGGCCAAGCTGAGGAGATTTTTGGTATGGACGATCTCCCTGACGTACGTTTTCCTTGGCCATTCTAACTGCAGCATATGGATATCCAGACTTACCATCTCTTCCCCTCAGACGTCTCGTCAACTTAACACTGCATTCCGTCGCCACCGAGCCATCCAAAAACTCATTCGCAGACGGTGTGACGACCGAATCATTAGCCGGCTTAACGATCAGCCTCCCCAGAACGACACAACAGTGGTGCGTAGGCATGCCCAAGAGCTCCTAAAGCAGGCTGGGGAGAAGCCCTTGATTGATGCCCTTGTGGGTACTTTACCATTACAAAGGTTTCTGCACTAATAGTCTTGCATCGGTTTGGTAGCAAAGCTTTCAAGGTGGCGACGCCAATCAGGGTGAAGTTGATTCGCTTAGCCCGCCAGGCCCTATGATTCACCCAGAAGCCCAAGCTGCCATTCAGGAGCAGCTCAATCTTCAATATGTTGATCAAGAGCAGTACGAGCTTGCTGTTGGAGATGTTGTGGATTTTGGGAGCGCAACTGAGGAGGTGTTTGATCTGAATCCCAAACTTTTTCCCTGGGCCAATGGGGCAGAAACTCTACGAAATGGTCAACCGCACAAAGCATCTTCTCATTGACGATAAAGAAAAGCCCACGGAAAAAGCTGCCCCCAAACGCACAGCCAGTCGCAGAGGCAAGGGGAAAGAAAAGGCTGATTCAGACGGTTCAGGTGCCAAACCAACAGACAGCATGCTACCAGAGATCCCTACAAATGCGGAGTGCAGAGATGATGATCGCGGCGAAGATCTAGCCTTTTTTCCAAGGAAAGCGGCAATCGTGAAGGTGGCTGGGATCGAGGTTGGTGTTGTGTTGACATTGGAACAAAACCTAGTGTCTTCAAATCAGTCTCAGCTGCTCAAGTAACCGAGGTTTTGATCCGACATGTGCACTCAACTATTGTTGACCAGCTCCAAACTCAAGAATAAGCCAGGGTGAGAGCTGTCATTTCAGGCAGGTCAGACGTAAGCTCATGCTCTAATGCCCCATTCCTCATTGCCATCCAAGGCCGCGATTGCGCAGGGGATACAATGCACAAGATGCATTTTCATAGCTGAAATGAAATACGATATTGAGCGTCACATGTAAGTTGAGAATATTTTATATAACCTTGCTACAAGTTCCACCCAACGATTTGGTAACAGGAGGCAGATGCATGACCCTTGGACGAACCTGGAGCAGGACTGTCGTATAAAAGATCCTGACATCTTTGAATGCCCCAAGTGCCAGGCAAGGTAAGTCAGCAAATAAATCATTAGCAGTGAATTCTACAACTGCCTGACGGCCTGTCCATTTCAAGCTTCCCCTCCGTTCCATCCGTTATTGCACATGGTCTTCGTGACTGTCCCCACCGAGAGTGGTTCCACGAGATGAGGTTGAAGCATGCTGTTGGTCTCGGGTCAGCCACGATTGAAACTGCAGATGAAGTTGCTGAGGGGCTCTTCCATCAACACGAGAAAGGCCGGGCAAAAGTTTGGAAATGGGTGAGCATCAGGTGGACAGCGCATGCAGCAAGATGCTGATGCTGGTTTTGCTGATGGAGCTCAAACCTGAGGACCAAGATTCCTGGAAAGAAATGGTTCGCCAGTCTCTTCAAGAAGGTCTCACATTTGAAAGCGTTCCGGTCCCTGAAGGTCTAGATCTCAGTCACAAGGACGATTTTGGCATGGTTGGTGGGTCCAAGACAATCGAAGCCTTGCAGGCGCTCTTCAAGACGAGCCCTATTGCCGATAAACTCAAGGATTTTGGATTGATTATTGAGGAGGGTGAGGCGAGGGGTGGTAATCCACCCACAAGCAATTCAGAATAGTTTCGCCCCGCCTGTTTAATGATAACTGTACCTGCGAGCTCATCTAGATATTATGCCTTTGACGTGTCTCGATGCTTCTGCAGATGGAAAGGAATGTATTGATTAAAAACAATATCTAAAATTCAGGATATCGCCCCTCCATCTCAGCAACGCGTTCCTGCATGCCCTTAACCCACTCATTAATCTCTGCTCGAGTCAGCGCTCCCCTCATCTTTCCCCCCAGCTCCAACCACTGAATGAGCTTACTGGAAGTCCAAAACACCAATGAGCCTCGGCACTCTTCATCCCCAACGATCTCAGTATTGTAATGAGCAAGGATTGAGGATGGAAGGATGAATGGGATGCCAGGTGGGAGCTCAAAGGCGATTGGGCTCCCATCTCCAAGGTCGATGACAAGTTTCGCAGACCGGCAGTAGTCAAAGAAGAGGAATGGGATGATGATGCAGAAGTTTCCACAGTAATTGTCACTGTCGAAATGGCGGAGTGACCGCACACGTCCACCTGAGTTGATGCAGCAGGACGCCCAGGGTCCGAATAGGTTGTGAAGAGGCGCGTCAAGTTTGGGGTGGCTGACAAGATCGTGCATAACGAGTGAGGAGTGTGCGTGATGGAGTGGGAAGGTTGATTTAAAGACAGCTGTTGCGAACGTACAGTCAGCCTCAGGTAGTCAAATAAGAGACTTGGGGCATACCTTCAGCAAAATTAAGTGCAGGGCGGATACGACAGGCAAATTCCCGGGCGTGCTTAAGATTCTTGAGCATGTACAAATTGTGTACAGGGTTCTGATCAAGAAAGGATTAGCTCAAGCCTTAAGGATGGAGGGAAAGACGTACCCCTCGTTGGGTGCGGTGAATCTGGAATAAACGAATGGGGTAGTCACCTCGCTTGTGAGGTCCATAGAATTGAGGACGGGTATGTTGTTCAAGGTAGCGGACCGCATCAATTATGCAGGAATTATTAATAACGGGTTGAAAGGACGATCCCCCATAGGCTCGGTAGCCAATGAGGAGCCCATCTGCATCAAAGATGCGGGCGCCAAGGGTCTCTGGCCTATCGCAAGGAGTGAGAGGCTGCCAGTAATCGGCGCATGCAGAGCGACTTACCATTGAGAACCTGCGGATACATTGGTGAGAGGCTCCTCTTCGGCGCCAGCGTAGAAGCGGCCACGATGTTTGCCAAGCTTTGGAAAAGATGCGAGGGATCGAGGCAGTGAGAGCCGAGGCATTTCGGTAGTCTTCTTTTGAAAGAATTGGTCCCGGCGGCGCTTGGCATATGCTGTCGACGCCTTGCTCTTCTTCAGCTTGGTCGATGGTTGGCCCTGCGTACTTGGCTTGCTTGAAAGTTGACAGAACGCCAGGTGCTGAGATGCTGGGAGGGTTGTAGAAGAAATAGGGGTGGAAGAAACGAGCGTTGAGGGTGAGGCAGTGGCTGAAACTGAGGGCGAAACGAGCGTTGAGGACGGGGCGAAGGCTGAGCCTGAGGTGAGCAAGAGTGCCGAAGAGGGGGGCAGGAGTGCCAGGGTCAGGCAAACGAGCGTTGAGGACGAGGCAGCAGCTGGGCCCGAGGTGGGCAAAACAAGCGTTGAGGACGAGGCAGTGGCTGTGCATCAGGAAAAAAACTAGTGACTATGTAGCATTCTGTAGCATCCATAGGGCGCATAGTTCCATAGTGACCCCCCCAATTCTGTAGTGCCCATATTCGTAGTTTCGAACTTGATAGAGCCCAGTATAGGGATATAATAGCTTGATAGCACTACCGACTAATGGGTAAACGGCCACTTGAGCCCGATCCTCTCCTTTGGATTGTCGGATTGCTGTGTAGGCGGCACTAAACTTTGCACAAATGATAAATTAAGCAGTATAGATTCGATTTTATCTAATGTTACATGAAACTATATACAGTTGGTTTAGGAAAAATGATCCAAACCGAGGCTGACAACCGACAAAACGCACCAATCGACCGAAAAGGCTCGCTTGCCACACCCCCCAGTTCCGCCAACGGAAGCCGCACTATGCTCGCCAGAAGCTCAGCTCAGTCACTGTCATGTAAGTATATTTAGATTGTTGACCATCAGGAAAAGGGGTCTGCACTATACAGGACTATGCAAGGCTACAAGCAACTATATAGCCTATATAGCCCCTATAGTTGCATAGTGCCTTGTAGCTATCTGCCAATTTATATCACCTACAGTAGTCTACTATAGTGTGCCATAGTTCTATATTCCTGTAGCTGTGTAGTGCCTCATAGCAGCATAGCATGATATAGCTGCATAGTGCAGTATAGTCGCATAGTTTGCCATAGCTGCATATAGTCGGACATGTCCTGCAATAGAGATATATATTTTAGGAGGAAGTTCAGATATATTGGGCACCACTACCCGAACAATAAATTGTTATTGTACCAAAAACAAAAAACTACAGTACTGTTCAAGAGAGACCAAAAGGCGGGGATGAGCGGATTGGGACCCGGTGCGGAAACGGAGACTCGCTGTTCTAACGAAAACTAATGGCAAGTAATTAAATAGTGAAAGCGGCACCTTATATACCTACGAATCACATATCTTTGTGCCTCCCAGATTGACAGACGGTCTAAAATGTACAATTGGGACAACAAAGGCGGTCATTCGAGGGATATTTCTATAAAAAGTAATGAGAATCGCAATATACAACGCTATATACGTCACTATAAGCTTACCTCATGCGTTCTGGCATATGCTAGAGGGGGGTTGATGGTCGGCTTGGGCGGAAAAGCTTCAGACGTGCAGCTGTGATGGCCGAAGTTGTTGCTGGGTTTATTTTGAATGTAATGTATATTAATTGCTAGTTGAGTATGCATATACACTTACCATGACTCCTCTAGTATATGTTGGTGAGAGGTCGATGGTGGGATTGCCCGGGAAAAGGTGCCAACGTACGGTAGTGATGGTCAATCTCACCGTAAGGTTATCTAATGTAAAATATATGAATTAGTGATGGGACGCGCAAGATATGCTAACCTAAGCTTACCTTGACTTCTCTAGCATCCGCTCGGGTGGGTCGATGGCCGGGCTGGGAGGCGAAAAGTGAGGACGTACGGTTATCGTGCTGAAAGTTGCCGTTTGGGGTGTTCCTAATGTAGAGGAAAGGATACAATAGGAAAGCACACAGCATAAGCTTATATAAACTTACGTCAAGTCATCTGGCATGCGATACAGAGGGTCGATGACCGGATTGGGCGGGAAAAGATTTGAACGTACGGGTGCGGCGTTCAAACTCACCGTTCGACATTATCTAATCAAAGGTACATGAATTACTAACAGCACATGTAGGATATGTTGATAGAAACGTACCCGTAGTCATCTAGAGTGCGTTGGAGGGGTGTGGGGTGGAGGGATTTGGGGGATGAATGTTTGAACATACGGTTACAGGGGCAAAAGGTTGCGGTTTGAGGTTGTTTCTAATGCAAAGTAGGAAATAAGTAACCATAATGTCAGAGAACTGTATGTAAACTTACATCAAGCCCTCTCATCGTACGTTAGAGGAGTATCGATAACAGGAGAGTGGTCAAGAGGGCTTGAGCGTGGGGTCGCGGGATTGTCGAGGTTTGATTTGAACTTGGACTTGGCGTTCGTTCTCGCGGCCCTGGCCCTGCACCTGGCCTGCGCAACGATCTCAACGAGGCAAAGCATGCCATCACCGCCTCGGGAAATGCTGAATATGGCGAAATTTAATCGTCTGGTAAGTAACTTGTGTGGCGCTTTTGGCATTTTGATCACTAACGGCCGACTTGGCATTGCAGCGACGGTATGCACCGACATTAAGCTTTTGCGCCACATCCAAGCTTGAAAGGCGACCATTGCTGCCCTAGGCTACATCCAAGATGCCAACAGAACCTTCTTATAAGTGCTTTAAGCGGCGCCCTTGTCAGCTTAACTACTAGCGGCTGACCTTTCACCTCAGCGACCGCACACACCTACGTTTTGCTTAAGCGCCACAGCCAGGACACCAAAAACAACCAACGCCAGCCCATGCAACGTCCAGGATGCTAGTAAAACCGTCTGGTAAGTAATTTATGCGGGAACTTTACTGTTTTGATACCTAGCTACTGACCTTCAATTGCAACGACGGCACGAACCAACGCTCTGCCTATACACCATATCCAGGCTCCAAAAGCGTGCATCGCCACCCTAGGTGACATTTGGTATGCTAATAAAACCGTTTGGTAAGCCTTTTATGCGGCGCTTCTGTCATTTTGATTGCTAACCGCTCAACCTTCATTGCACCGATTGCACACTCCGACGTTCCGCCCATGTGCTGCATCTAGCCTCCGAAAGCGACTATGGCTGCCCCCAGTGACGCTGGAATGCTAATGTAATCCACTAATATCCTATGCAGCGCTTTTGTCATTTTAATCACTAACCGCTGACTTTTCCGCGCAGCGACGGCATACATCTACGCTCCGCCCGTGCGCCACAACCAGGTTCCCAAAAACGACTGTCGCCACCCTTGGCGAGGCTATAAACTCTAATTCTACCATGTGGTAAGTACATTATGTGACAGCTCTGTCATTTAATCGTTTGCCGCTGACTTTTCATCGCAATGATGGCACGCCAATGCTCTGCCTTTGCGCCACATTCAGGCTTCAGAAAGGACCCTTGCTGCCCTAGGCAATGCCGGAAATACAAATGCAACTATCTAGTAAATACTTCATGCGGTTCCCATGTCATTTTAACTACTAAATGCGGACTTTTTTTGTCCCAGCAACAGCAAGTGCGGATGTTGTGCTTATGCGCCACGTCCAAGGCCCCAATGGGGCTATCACCACTTTTGGTAATGTTGGAGGTACTCATAAAGTGGCTTGGTGAATGCTTTATGCCGCGCTTATGTGATTTCAATCCGTAACTGTACAATCGCCCCTGCACATTGCTCCCTGACAACAACCAAGGAGACTTTTCTCTCTCTCTTCTGTACCTCTAAGAATAGATTAGTTCTGTTTGGCTTTATTACTATGAATTATATATGACAAAGTCCAGAACTTAGCTTAAGAAATAAGGAAATAGCAAATACACCAAGCTACACGCAACTATGTCCAAATATAGGAAGCTATACAGCGATATGCCGCTATGTGACTATACCACTACAGCAGAGTACATCATTATATAACTATGCCAATATATAGAAGTATACAGAACTATGGGAATCTAGAGCATGATCCGACTATGTGGCTCTATATCACTATGGCCTGCTACCTAAAGATATCACTACAAGAGACAATGGAAGACTATATATTTCCCCCAAAATATAGAAGACTACAGTTGACTATGACAGCCTACCATTGGGCACATATTTTTGACCAAATATGAGGAACTATATCTACCAATATAAAAGGTGGTCCATTATATAGTATTAGCCTATTTCCTGATGTTGTTGGAGGTCGGCCTAATCTCTTGTCCGAGACCGGCCGAAAAGAGGCACATGCCTGTTAGGAAATGTCAATTTTTTTGGTTCAATGGCAATGCCATATTTGTATTTGCAGTTCGTATTTTCGATTCCTAAGAGAAGATAAGCATGTAGTATAGTTTTATCAAAAATAATGGTCGCCGAAGCGCGCAGGTTTGATCTCAGTAAGCTCTACCCACTATATATTATGTAAGCACACTCCCCTGTCCAGAACCGGTCCAAGACCGTGTCCAAAACCGCCCTCCAGGTCGTCGGTACCGGCCGACGG
Source organism: Tulasnella calospora MUT 4182 (assembly GCA_000827465.1). NCBI lineage: Eukaryota > Fungi > Basidiomycota > Agaricomycetes > Cantharellales > Tulasnellaceae > Tulasnella > Tulasnella calospora. The sequence goes on from KN823111.1 coordinate 13,145, forward strand.
TCCAGGACATGTCCAAAACCTCCGCGGAGGTAATGGCCCGTACCCTACCCTGCGAAATTGATCCTGCTGTTCGGTATCGCCATCGTTCATATTCCGGATTGCAGCGCGCATCTTCTGTCCCCTTCGTGAATTAGGATCTAGGACCAACATCTCTGCTTGTTGACGGTTGGCAGGATTGATGCCAATGTTTGTGGTAACCTTGAGAGGGCCAGTGCTGGCAGCAGACATCGGGGCATTTGCACCCTGGTAACACATTTTCAGCGTTTAGCAAAGCAGCACGGAGACATATTATACATACCCCAGCATCTCCATGGCTGTTTCTCAAACCTGTCCACTTCTCCCGGGCGTTCGATCCAACATGACTTGCTGCTGAATCTGCTGCTGGATCAGCACGAACAACTGCTTGGAGGACGTTGGACTGCGACTCAGGCCTAAGAACCGTTGATGTGACTATAAGATATAAATTAAATATCAAATCAATGGTTATTCTGGGCATAGAGACCAAAATGCATGGCTCACCTCGGTAGCCTAAGCCCAATCGAGTGTCCACGCTGGCTGGAAGGGGCGGTGGCGCACTTTCTACTGATGTCGTGGCCTGTTGATGCTGCTGCGCCTTGAAAAGAGTTATGAGTCTCTCTATATCATCAATTGAAACGAAGTCGCTGGGGGCTGTGGATGAGGATGATTCCATTGGCGCTTGCATTGGTGAGTATGTATGGGGAGAGGAGGGGGCGGCTCGAGGGCGGTCGCTGATTGTTGGGGCTGAGTGGCGGGTGACTTAAGAGTATATGGGAGATGACCTAATTGAGAGGAGGTGTTGATTTGATCGTTGCCTGCTCAAAAGAGCCTAGTATTGTTTTGTGGCAGTTGCCGGTGGGGACGTGGTTCTAAGGAATCCTGAAATCGTTGGCAGGATGGGGCAACTGCCATTGGAGGAATGCAAGACTAACAACTTGATTTGATTTCACCAAGATAGGAATTGATGGAAGTACAGGAGTGGGTAGGAGAAGACAAAGAAGTGGACAAAAAGGAGGCACGAAGTGCAGGAGTGGGTAGGAGAAGACAAAAGAAGTGGACGAAAAGGAGGCAGGAAGCGTGGCCAAGACAGTCGTGTAATATCAAAATTCTCACCTACTCCACCAAAATCGGATCTTGCTGTGAGCTGATACGAGATTCCTCTGCTGCAATTGCTTGAGCAAGGTCATTGAGAATCCCAGGTAGTTCGATGCCCCGATCCATTGCCGATAGGGCAAGCCTCGTTATCTTCAAGCGAATTTCCTCCGTCTGTTTCTCCAAGCGTGCCCTTTCAACTTCAGCTTCGGCTTGATAGCGGTTCTCCGCGGCAATGAAAGCTTGAATGCCGACGATCTGCTGCTCCTTATCAGTGCGGTGCTTGATAGCACCGGCGATCTGGAGCGCAAGCCCCATGCCCTCCTGGGCAGTGAGCTTGTAGTTCTTCTTTGCGCTTGGGCCGGCTTCCGCTGAGTTCTGAGCTGCCTTGGGTCCCTTGGGGGTGGCGGTTGCGGTGGGGGTTTTTGCTTGGGCGTTGGCAACCTCCTTCCCTTTCCCCTTCAGTGAGGCTGACGACGTTGAAGGTTGATTGGGAGGTTCAGTGTTGGCCTTGGAGGCTGAGGCTGAGGTGGGTTTACCCTTTGACGTAGCTTGCTTGGCAGCTGAGGCTATGGTTTGCGGAACGGGGTGACGTTGTGAGGTTGGTTTGGATGCGTTCAAAGTTCCTGAAGCCCAATTACAAGTGTTGAACAGTGGTAATCTTCTTTAGAGAGCATGAGAAGAGGGACATACCTGGTTGAGAACCCGTCGATGTGCTGAGCTTCGGTTTCTTGGGGTCATGCTTTCCATCTTGTGCATCGCTCCTTCGCTTCTTCTCTGTAATAAATTGGTGTTAGTATGTGCAGTCTCGGTAGCGTAAGAATGCAAATGAAAACGTACTTTGCTCCTTATCATCTTCATCTGACTGCACCGGGACGTAGCCCTCTGAGCTCTCATCACCGCTTGACACGATTTCAACTGGTTCAGGAGGTGATGGCACCTTGGGCTTAACCGTACACTTTCTTCGCGGTAGAGTTGTTGTTGTTGTTGACGTGACCGGAGCGTTCGATGAGGCTGGCGGGTTGCTGACGCTGATGTCCATGCGCGAGGCTGGATCGGTGTTGGATGTTGAGTGAGCACTTTGCATTGAAACGTCAAGGTGGTTTGTGTTGGGGTTGGTTACTAGAGGCAGAGGACAGGCGTTGGGGTCAGCTGTTGTGCTTGACTGACGGCGAGAGAGAAAGAGAGAGTGGATTCACTCACCTGATGCTCGTGGAGGCGCTGGTCTTGGTGTTGGTAAACGGGGAGACTTTTCTTGCTGCTGCTGTTGTTGCCTCCTGGTCCCTCCATAGTTCCAGATTTGCTGGTTAGTGGGGGAGACGTCCTTGGACACGCGGGCGCTGTTGGTTTGCCTCGCTATCGCACACAGTTGGTCACTCAGCCTGCACAATGAAACGCTTTGCATGATTACTCACAGAGTGGCTTAGCTGTTGAAGGGTTCTTCTGTTTGTCTTGCGATTTGGTGGGGTGAGTTGGTGGAGCCTCAAAGGTGAGGGTGAAGAGGGCGGCGTCGCAACCGTCATTCAGGGCATTCTCGTAATCGTCGGACATTGGGTTTTTGTAACTTGCGTTGGCTCTACGAGGCGGTCTGTACGTAGAATATACTGGCAGGTTGGATGTGGTCAAGTAGCAGAGGTGAGGAGAAGGGTTGATGAGCGTACGGGAGGAAAGCGAAGAGGGGCCCGAGGACGCACCCGAATCGATTTTTTCTGAATGAGGCAACGAACGCGCAAACGGGTCACAACAGCAAGCCTAGCTCCTAAAAACACAACGTTTAACGCGACGATTTCTAAATTCTCAAGCACGCATCCGAGTTCAAATGAGATCTGGAGAGGAGGTAGAGGTTTTGCGAAGGGGGGGGTTTGCTGTCGTAGACCGGTCAGGAATGAAATATCGCGGTTGACGCTGTAATTACTTGAGTTCCTTTACTAGAGAGCAAGCTGAGAAGCGATTCCATGACTCAGGTTGAGAAGATTAAGTATCAGGGCAGGCTGGAACGGATGGGTAGTCGACGGAAGCGTTGGGATCGACGGACGAACCAGCTTGGGGGGACAATTGAGCTTATCTTATCAGAACATTCGGCACGAACGGCCGTTTGTGAGAGCTTACATAAGGCGACGTTAGGTAGGCACGTGATCGTGATCGTGGCGGCCCGCGAAGCAGCGCCATTTCCCCAACCCTCTGGCCAAGATAAGTAGTAAACAGTGCACAGTTCAATTACAAACTTTTTTTGTACAAAGTAAGGACAACATTCTTCATTGGAGTCGATCTTTTCATACTCTCGGATGTGTACTATGTTCACCCGGTGGCGCTTCGTGGAAGGTGCCGTGATGGAAACTCGGATTCGGGAGACTGGACAAGTGAAATAGGTCGATAAGTGATCCTATAGCTTAAAACAGGCTTCTAAACGCTTACCTGGTAACGTAGGTTTTCTTAGCAGTGACGCTACCACCATAGATGATGCGGGTAGCCTCTGCAGTCTGCGACGACAGGTTGTTGCCAAGCCATTCGCGGATAGACTTGTGAACCTCTTGAGCCTAGACGTAGGCGTCCGAATTAGGCTTCTGGAAGGAGAGTCGGAAGGGAGAAAGCAGATGAATCACCTGATCTGCTGTGACCACCTTGCCAGCCTCGATGGCCCACACGGGTTCGTACACAACAACAATGTCACTGCAATATAACAGTATGAAATCACTTTAAGTTTTCATTTATGTCGCGGTGAAGTGAACGCACCTCCGCTCCATGGCCTTTTCACCCACAGCGACAAGCTGCTTCTCCACTACCTCAGGGGTCTTGCCCGCCTCGCGTTGTTCGAGAGTCTCCCTACGCAGAGTATGACCTTGATCTTAGCCGCTAAGCATGCTTCGGCCTTCTGTGCGATGAGGGCATCGGTATCGCCGAACAAGGTGCGTCGCTCCGAGTGGCCGATGATGGCTCACGGGACCTCGACGTCGTTAAGCTTCTGAGCGCTGATTTTGCCAGTGTAGGCACCAGAAGAGGCCGAGTGGCAGTTCTGGGGTGCGACAGCGAGGTTGGCCTTTCCACCGGACTTGATGTGGTCCCTGACGTTGCAAATGTAGAGAGTCGGTGGGGCAACGACGACCTCTTTACGTATCAGGTAAATGAAGGCGATGGCGATGAGTGATGAGCTACGAGATGTACGGTGAGAGCGTAAAACTCTCACCCGTTGGCGGGTCAAGGTGTGCGTTGTTGAGATTTTCAACAGCGGCCTTGAGCGAGTCGCAAGACCCGTTCATCTTGAAGTTGCCTTGCAGCTCGGCATGTCAGATAGTCGTCAGAATATGGCGTCGAATTGTACTAATTACCTCCTACGAAGAATCTGCGTGACATGGTTGGATCAGGGTTGTGTGAAGATGGCCGACTCCCGTGTGGTGAGCTACGATCACGATGCAAAGGGTGAGGGATGCAGAAAACTCGTGCAATGAAGAACAAGACGTACTTAGATAGGTAGGTATCCCTTGCGTAGGGGGAACGTGGGGCGAGGACGAGATATGTGGTGACCTATGCCGGAGCGTCGATGAGTTCGGGTCAGAAAAGGGTTTGAGAAGCCAACATCGAATGCAAACCTACTTCTCGAGGGACGTCGATTGGGATTTTTTGCCACGCGAAACGAATAAATTTGGTGACTATGAGATCGAGCGACCTGCGAGTAGAACAAATTTAGGGCCATCAAAAGGAAAAGAGAAGACCGTGCACTCACTAGTGGTTTTATCACCGAGGTTGCACGCACTCTCACTTCGAATCGAGAACGGACGGGGACAAACGGACTTAGCGGGGTCTATCGGAAACATACGGGGGGTGACGGGGGATCGGCGACATACGGAGAGGGCTTTTTGAAAACATTGAACGGGCTTACGTTATCAAAAAGTTCGGCATGACCGGCAACTCGTAACCGGTTTTCACCCGTGCCACCTCCCACATCGCTCGCGAGTGTGGCGGACTCAGGGGTGGAGATCATACGAGGGACGAGCGGAAGGGTACGCGGGGGGGAAGGAACAGGCAGACTCGGGGGAATGGCGGACTCAGGGGCGGAGGAAGAAGGCGGATTCTCAAGGGGAGTGCGGCGAGAAAGGGCGTTGAATGGCAGACTCAGGGGTGGAGGACGAAGGCGGATTCTCAAGGGGAGTGCGGCGAGAAAGGGCGTTTTGCAGCGAGAAAGGGCCCATTCGCGGCGATGGGGGGTTGAACCTCGCCTTGAGAATCAGAATCAGGTTGCAGGTTCAACCCCTGCGTCGGTCATGTGATCTTTTTGTCTTCAAATTTCGCTATTTTTGAGCGTTCCTTTTTTGACCGAATTCCTGGCTTCTGGATGGCTCGCATTAATTTTAGCGTGGCCTGATAGGGATGGTCCAGACTCAGACCTCCCATCACCAGAACTTGACCCCGACGCTTAATTTGTTGTGTACATCATAGCGTATCTTTATCTAACTTTTTGCATGCTATCTCATGAGATAAAGGTCATAGGGGTTTTTGTTAAACTTTGGGGTTGTAGCTCTTCGCGGAGGATCAGAACATCTACATTCTCACGTCCTGACCACAGACCTTGAAAACGAAAACGACCATGAGCAGCACCAATTCCGTATTCGCAATTCCGGAACCGATACGCAAGTTCTTTTCTATTTTCCCGCTCTACACATACCCAGCTCCGGAAAATTCCTACTCGAAGCAAATTACCAAACCAACGTTATGGATACAACCTCCACGAAAACTTGAACTGGACGGGCAAGACTACTTTAGTCGCGACGTCGAATGTCTCAAATGGCAAGCCTACCTCTCTTTGAGAGGCATAACGGACTTTGATGTGCGCTGGGATGTGGCCGAAGAAGCTGGCGTTGGTGGGCACCTCCCAACTTTGCAGCTGCCGAATGGCAAGCTCCTCAGTACAATGCGAATCCCCATGTGGGCAGATACCGTCCAAAATAGTCCAATCGACACTTTGGAAGGGTACAAGGATGCGGAGGCCAGGGATGAAAGCCGGGCATGGGTTTCCCTATTAGAAGGCGCCGTCCATTCAGAACTTGTACGAATCTCACCTCGTTTTCGCCGTATCACCGTTTAACGAATACATTCTCTGGCAGGAGATAGCAAATCCGAAAGAGCAGACCTTGACTTCCGTGCTCTCGGACGGGCCGCGACGGGCTCTAGAGAGCGTTGTTCATCCGCCACCCGCCCCTTTGTCGGGTATTTCCACACCGTTCCCTCCATCCGGTGTTCAAATTCCGAGCTATCCGGTTCACCTTCGATACCGAAAGGCAATTCAGTCACTCTCTGACCGACTGGGCACGGACGAGTGGTTGCTTGGATCGAGGTGCGCCCGAAATTCGCAGTGTCCTACGATTCTCCTCACACCCCCTAACCAATGTCGTTCTAGCGCTCCAACTGCTCTCGATGCACTGCTATTTGCTTATCTCTACACCGCTCTTCAAAGTCCTCCAGCCGTCAAAAGAGAAGTGGAACGACACCCCAACCTAGTCAACTGGGAAAGCCGGGTACGGTCCTTAGTTACTCCCTCCAAACAGGCTGAGATATGATAATCTACATTATTTCCCCAAATGATTATTTGAGCATCGCATAGACCCCCGTCTCGACTAGCTGGACGAGCAGGGTATGTTTGGTTTTTTGCCCGGTTGTAACCCTAAACTGCAACAGAGATTGGACAGTTTACCCACCTGTCACCCTCAGCTCAAACACCAATCGAGCGATAACTGGAACCTTAGCTCCATCCTTGCTGTATTTGGTGGATGTGAATCGTGTGATTCCTCGGCATCTGTCGCGGTACCCGCCGAAGCATGGCGGTCGAAGCCCATCCATGCGCAACAACCCCGCTCCTCCCATGCAGAAGCCCCATATATGCCGCCTATACTTCGATATTACTTATTCATACATGCACATGATATTGCAGTCGCGATTTCTTGATGCGTACGTTAGCGGTCCCTCGGGATACGCAAGCGGCATATTCAAGGGAAGCGCGACCCATCGGGAGCGACGCCGGACCTTCGATGCCCATGTTTTCAGCTGCTCGCCCCGCCCCGAGGCAAGCGAGGACAAGAGATCCAAGGTATATAAGATACTGGTTACATTGGCTGTCTGCTCAGCATCGATCAACGTGTTTTTCCTCATATCCATAGTCACTCCTTTGGAACCCTGTCCAACATGAAGCTCTCCATTCTTCTCATTGCCTCACTCTCTTTCATCCCTTCCTTGATTGCTGCAGTTGCTATCCCCGATGTCGCTCCTCGCAACGAGACTCTCGCTAGGCGGGGCGGCGAAGTAAATTATCTGTCTAACTGCCAAAGACTCGACGTCAACACGTTGAACTCGTACACCGCTTCTTATGTCGCGTGGTACGCGAACGTTGACAACTCTCAGAGCGGAAGCGACGTACGTCGTTGCACATAAGCTTTCTTTGTTGTTGATTTGGCTGGACTGATATGCTTCGTCTTGCTGCGACTCAGCGCCCTGATTCACTCTCCAACGAGTACAGAAATTGGGATGCTGGAGGTGAGCTAACCTAGCATTACAAGCACATACCGCGATTTAACGCCTCCTTGTTCTTAGGCGACTACCTTCACTGGGAAGGACAACAGCAGAACATCTATTTCTCTGACTCCGGAGTCACTGTGCAGACGCACATCAACAGCAACGCCCAAAGCCTAGAGTTTACCGCATACGCTGGATGGGCCCAACGCACCTCCGATGGTAAAGTGTTCAATTGCTACAAGGTACGCGTTTGGCTCTGGAAAGAGGTGATATCAAGCACTAATGACATGGATTCACAAACTACCTAGGACAACAGTCGTCAGCTTTTCATCTGGGGCCTTCCCGTTCCAGATGGGACTAATCGAGGTATCATCTGCCAAGCGATATACTGGTGTGTCTAGTTTTATCGAGCCCAGAGGCTTGCTTCGCATAAGTCTATCGAAGGCGCTTTGTCACGACTTGCTGCTGTCTGCGCCGACCATCCTTGTGATTCCTTCGTGGTAGCGTGGCCCATCCGTTCACTGAGAGATCCGTATTTTACGCACATTAAATGCCTCCACAAAAGACCAAATTGGAGAATAGAAGTACTTAGTCGTTAAATTTCCCTTACTTCCTCGGTCATCTCGGCTGCTTGGATCGCGTACTAGCCGAGCGAAGGGACCTTGTGCACCCGATTGCTTAGTCATCAACCCTCCATATGGGTAAGCCGTTTGAAATTCTCGATTGATATACAAATCACTGCCGGACAGCTTTGATAGAACGGTTGCGTCAGCTCAGGTTAGTTAAAAGGACGAAGTCATTTTTTGAAGTAGCGAAACAATTGCTCCAACTGTCAGGGCTCGCATCCCCTCTACGACGTTTTCGGAGTAATCGACATGGAAAATTGCGTTCTACTCGGAGCCAATAATTTTATCTCCAGTGACGACTCGGGACATGACCGAGAGTCTATAAGGCGGTAATAAGTGTCTCGCTCACAGGCCTCTGACAAGCCGAGTATGCTTACGATACTACGGAATGTTGGACCGATCTTTGAACCGTAAACAACCACTAGAGACGGTGATTTACCACGACGACTGTGAGAGGACCTCCGGATGATTTCGACCTCACCCTTCGCCTAGGAGCTATTACCTGTCTGCGCGATTCATCCCACCTGGGCTCACGGACGATACAGCGATCGAGGCATTCATTCTCCGATTCCTACCCATGTATAAGCCCTAAAAATGCTGCCCATAGTCTGAGAGTACTCATATACACATGCGCGCTATATCGTAGTCGTGTTTCGTTGAACCCTACATTGATGATTCGGCTGCATGCGAAAGCGGCTTATTCAGACGAAGCTTTGGGAGCGCCACCCTGACCTTCGACATTCAAGTCTTCAACTGCTTGCCCACGCAGCAAATTAAAATTACAAACGCCATACTTAAACTATATAAGATGGTGATGATTTTGGTTGGCTCTTCAGCATCGTTCCACCTGTTTTCTTCTCCCATACTCACTGTCCTTCCCTTGCACATTCTCTCAGCATGAAGTTCTCCACTCTTTTCATCACTTCACTCTCCTTCGTTTCTTCATTGGTTGCTGCCGCCGCCATTTCCGATGTCGCTACTCGCAACGAGACTCTCTCCAAGCGAGGCGGCGAAGTGAACTACCTCTCCAACTATGCACGAATCGATTACAACAATCCGTCGACGTACTATCACGCTTCGTACATCGCGGGGTATTCAGACGTCGACAACTCTCAGAGCGGAAACGATGTAGGTCAATGGCTGTGGCTCCTTTCTCCGTTGCTGGATCTTAACTGATTACTTTTCCTCAATCAAAAGCGCCCGAACTCGCTTTCCAGCGAGTATAGGGACGGGGGTAATGGAGGTGAGTTTAACCTAGCTAGTATCTGGAATGCTTAACCCGAGCTAACTTCCCTTATCTTCACTCCTAGGTGACTACCTTCACTGGGAAGGGCAACAGCAAAACATCTATTTCCCCGACTCTGGGGTCTCTGTGCAGACGCACATCGAGAGCCGAGCCTACGAAATGGCGCCTATACTCCGTGTTATTAACATTCTCACGCACGTTGATATTCTACTCACGCTTCCTCGAAAGCATGGGTGAATGATTCCGCCGGGCTGCCAAGGCGGCATATTCGTGAGAAGCGCGGTCCATCCTAATTGGGAAGAACACCTGGACCTTCGAAATGCATGGCTTCGGCTGCTCACCCACCTACTGAGTCCTGAAGATGCCGCGGTGCACCATCCAATACGGTAATGACTTTAGATGGTCTGTCCCACACCGGGCTTTTGGGTTTCCTGCGAGATGAAACTCTCCGCTGTTTTCCACACCTCCCTCTCCCCAACCCCTTCCTTAATTCCTCCTGCCGCTATTCCTGATGCTGCTTCTCGCAACCATACTCTAATTTACCGCGACTTCTTGAGAAGACTTCCAGCTAATCTTGACCTCCCTTTGTGTTTAGGAGCTTTCACCTTCTGTCTCCTCACCTCGGTCCTTGTACGATTCAGTTGTAATTCTCGAATCTCCTGCTCCCGCCCATGTATGGGGCCTACATACGCTGCAAATAATCCGATGGTATCTATATACAACAGACAATTCTATTGCAGTCGCGCTTCCTCGAGGCATACGTCAACGGTCAGGCGGGAAGAAACACGGCGTTGGGTACGTCGCCCTAGCCTTCGAAGTTTATGTCTTCAACCACTTATCTCCGTACCAAGCTAGCAATACGAATGCGGTACTGAGGTTATATAAGTTAATTACTATGTCTGTCGGTTGTTCAGCATCGTTCAACGTGTTTTCGTCCCTCATCCCCACACGAACCGAACAAACTCTCCCAGTATGAAGCTCTCCACTCTTATCATCACCTCACTCTCCTTCATCCCTTCCCTGATTTCTGCAGTTGCTATTACTGATGTCGCTCCTCGTAACCAGACTCTCGCCAAGCGGGGTGGCGAAGTGAACTATGTCTGCAACTGCCGCCGAGTGGATGTCACCAGTACATGGGCTATCCACGTACTACAGCGCTTCGTACATCGCGTGGTACTCAAATATCGACAACACCCAGAGCGGAAACGATGTGCGTCAATGAATCCAGTTCATTATTACCATTCTTTGACCTCAACTAATTACCTTCCCTTTACGGCTACCAAAAGCACCCCGACTCGCTTTCCAGCGAGTACAGAGACTGGTCTAACGGAGGCAAGTTAACGCAGCCGGTCATCCAGATGCCCCTATCACAACGCTTACTTGTTCTTTCTCTATTCTTTAGGTGACTACCTTCACTGGGAAGGACAACAGCAGGATATATATTTTCCTGACTCCAGGGTCACCGTACGGACGCACATCGACAGCGACGGTCGTGACCGAGCGTTTACCGGATACGCTGGATGGGCACAACGCACCTCCGATGGTAAGGTGTTCAATTGCTACCGGGTAAGTATCGAAGCTTGTTAAGGTTGTGCATAGCAGCCCCCTTAATGACGGGTACATTGGAATTTCTTAGGACAATGAGCGCCAGATTTTTGCTTGGGGTCCTCCCGTGCCAGATGGGACTAACTATGCTATCCTTTGCTTGTCTGAATACTGGTGTGTTTAAATATATCGAGCATAATGGCTTGGCAAACTTTTGCTCTGTCTATGGTTTGTCGACACCTATTATCTATGCGGTGTGCATCATGACGGGATGTTATTGCATTAGACCCGACAGCTTAGACTGCTTCCGTAGCTTTGCTCTGTTTGTAGTTTGTCGAGCGCACGCTATCACTATGCGCTGTATACCTTGTGGAGCCTTAATAGTGGCGCGCCGTTTCAGTCGCGCCGAGAGCGTAAGGGCGCTTATAGCACGAGGATCCACGTTGTGTATCTTAGTTAAATTGAGGTTTGGCCAAGAGCGTCAGCTCTGGTGACAGAGCTTCGACAGTAACAGCTATTGACCCTTGCCCTGTGAATGAGCAATCTGCGGAATTCGAGTTGCCAATCTGGCTAATAAGTTTGTAGGCGAATTACACACGAAGCAGGCGCAGAGCGATCTTCCTTTCGGGGCACTTCTGCCGTTTAGTTTCTGCGGTCGTCAACCTTTGTGGAGCTCGATAGAAGACCAAAAGCGACGTACAATAAATTGCGAGCGATTGACCCTGCATCCCCTATATCTATCAGTTTCAAGAAGCGTTTTAGGAACTCGTAGTCAACAGGAGAGCTCGGTAAGGCCTGGACGCGCGCATGAAGTCTTCGGAGGAACCGGCGGTGTCGGAGGATGAATTTTGCGAAGCAACGCATCCGAGTTCATCGCCTGTCACTCTCTCTCCATGACCCCCATTTCTCATCATTGCGTTAGGGTTTCGATCAGTATAAGACCTCGTAATTCTTTCAAGATACTGATTTGCCTTCGAACTGAGTACGCGCGTTGACGGAGGGGGATGCCTGAGCAAATGTAGGCTGGCTTTCGAGTTGCAATTGGCGCCTACGAATGGGCCCTATACTCCGTGTTATTTACATTCATATCCACGTTGATATTGTACTCGCCCTTCCTCGAAGTGTGTTTTAATGATTCCGCCGGCTGCCAAAGGCGGCATATTCATGAGAAGCGCGGACCATCCTAATCGGGAAGGACATCCGGACGTTCGAGATGCATAGTTAACGTTTCAGCCGCTTTCCCACGTGCCGAGTCCTGACGATGACGCAGTGCACCACATAAGATGGTAATGACTTTTGATGGTCTGTCCCACATCAGAATTTCGCGTTGCACTGTCTACAAATGCTGTCCGAGTAGGACAACGGTCCTCAGCTTTTCATCTGGGGCCTTCGCGTTCCAGATTGAACTAATCGAGGTATCATCTGCCAAGCGATATACTGGTGTGTCTAGTTTTATCAAGCCCAGAGGCTTGCTTCGCATAAGTCTGTCGAAAGCGCTTTATCACTACTTCTGCTGTCTGCGCCAATCATCCTCGTGGTGCCTTCGTAGCAGCGTGGCCTTTCCATTTACTGGGAGGCATCCGTATTTTACGGCTGGTGGAACACATGAAATGCCTCCATCAAATTGGGGAACAGAAGTACTTAGTCGTTGAATTTTCCTGCCGCCTCAGTTATGTCGGCTGCTCGGATCGCATCTAGCCGAGTGAAGGGACCTTGTGCACCCGATAGCTTAGTCATCAACTCTTCGGATCGCTGCGGAACAGTGCTAGAACGAATTGCGTCGGCTCAGGTTGGTCAAAAGGACGAAGTAGCGAACCCAACTCCAGCTCTCCGACCTCGCACCCTGTGGACGACATTTTCGGAGCAATCGAAATGGAAAGTTGCGTTCTACTCGGAGCAAATATCCTTCTCTCCAGTGACGAATCGGAACGTGACCAAGGGTTTGTAATAAGTGTTTCGCTCACAGGCCCTGACAAGCCGAGCGTGCCCACGCTCCTACGGAACGTTGGACCGAGCTTCGAACAGCAAACAACCACCAGAAACACTCATTTACCGTGACGACTGTAAGAAGATATCCTAATAATCTCGACCTCACTCTGTGCCTAGGAGCTATTACCTGTCTGCGCGATTCACTCCACCTCGGGCCTCGGACGATTCAGCTATCGAGGCATATGCATTCCCCGACTCCTACCCATGTATTGGCCCTACAATTGCCGCCCATAATATGAGAGCACCCATATACATACGCGCATTATATTGAAGTCGCGCTTCGTCGAACCCTACGTTTATGGTTCGGCTGCATACGAAAGCGGCATATTCAGAAGAAGCGCGGCCTCCCCCCTGACCTTTGACGCTCATGTCTTCAACCGCTTGCCCACGCACCAAATTAAAGGTACAAGCACCCTACTCAAACTATATAAGATGCTGATGATTTTGGTTGGTTCTTCAGCATCCTTCCACCTGTTTTCCTTCCCCATACTCACAGTCCTTCCCTTGCAGAATCTCTCAGCATGAAGTTCTCCACTCTTTTTATCACTTCACTCTCCTTCGTTCCTTCCTTGGTTGCTGCAGCCGCCATTCCCGATGCCGCGCTTCGCAACGAGACTCTCTCCAAGCGAGGCGGCGAAGTAAACTACATCTCCAACTGTGCGCGAATCGATCCCAACGTTGGATCGCAATATTCCGCCTCGTACATTGCCTGGTACTCGAACGTCGACAACTCTCAGAGCGGAAACGATGTAGGTTAATGCCTGTGGCTACTTTTCTCCGTTGCTAGATCTTAGCCGCTTACCTTTCCTCTTGCGCGGATCAAAAGCGCCCAAACTCGCTTTCCAGCGAGTATAGGGACTGGGCCAATGGAGGCAAGTTTAACTCAACCATTATCTGGAAGGGCTTACCACGAGCTAACTTCCCTTATCTTCACTCCTAGGTGGCTACCTTCACTGGGAAGGGCAACAGCAAAACATCTATTTCCCCGATTCTGGGGTCTCTGTGCAGACACACATCGACAGCAACGCTGACGGCCGAGCGTTTACCGCCTACGCTGGATGGGCCCAACGCACCTCCGATGGAAAAGTGTTTAATTGCTACAGGGTACGTATCGAAACTCGGTACGGCTGTGAATAGCAGGCCACTAATGACGTGAGCATCTGAATTCCATAGGACAATGAGCGTCAGCTCTTCATTTGGAGTCCTCCCGTTCCAGATGGGACCAATCTTTCTATCGTTTGCACAGCAAAATACTGGTGCGTCTAGTCGTATTGAGTATATTAGCATCGTGTAGTTTTGCTCTGTTTATCGTTTGTCGAGTGCACGCTATCACTATGCGCTGTAGGGTTATAGTGCCTTCATAGCGGCGCGGCGTTTCATTCGCGTCGAGAGCGTAAGGGCGCTTATGTCACGAGGATTCATGTTGTATATCTCAGCTAAAATTGAGCTTTGGCCAAGAGCGTTAAGCTCCGGTGACAGAACTTCGAAAAGAACAGCTGTTGACCCTTTCCCTGTGAATGAGCAACCTGCGAGATCCTATTTGCCAATTTGATTAACGTTTTTGTAGCTGGTCATCCGCGAATCAGGGGCAGAGGGATACTCCTCTCGGAGCACTTCCGCCGCGTGATTTTCTGGATCCTGCGGTAGTCAACCTTTGCGGGGCTTGATAGAAGACCAAACGCGACTTGCATAAAATTCAAGCGATTGACCCCGCATCTCCCACACCTATCATTTCCAAGAAGCTTTGTAGGAGCTCTTAGTCGTTAGGATAGCTTGATTAAGCTCGGCCCCGCGCGCGGAGTCTTCCAAGAAGCCGGCGGTGTCTGAATTTAGATTTTGCCATCGACATCCATCTTCTGTCACTCTCACTTCATGACGCCGAGTTTCATTATTGTGTTAGGTTCAATATGTATACAACCTGGCTATTTTTTCACGATGCTGATTTTCTCTCGAACGCTATACACGGGCTTGGCGGAGGGGGTCTCTAAGCGGGGGTAGGCTGGCTTTCGAGTTGGCCAAATCACCGCCGGTTCCGGGAGTTGAAAGGCGGTAGGGGGGGGGGAAAAAAAGAAGAACCTTCCAAGGTCCGTGGGTAACCAAACAATTCAACCCGAACCGGGGGAACCAAGGCCCGAACCGCCAAGGGGTATGCAAGAAATGATCAGCTGTCAACAGTCTTCGAATCTACCCAGCGCGGACGCACACATCAGCCTACGAATGGCACCCATACCCCATGTTATTTACATTCACATGCAAGGTGATATTGTACTCGCGCTTTCTCGAAGCGTGCTTGAATGATTCCGCCGGCTGCCAAGGCGGCATATTCATGAGAAGCGCGGACCATCCTAATCGGGAATGACAACCGGACCTTCGAGATGCATAGTTTCAGCCGCTTTCCCACGTGCCGAGTCCTGACGATGACGCGGTGCACCACATAAGATGATAATGACTTTGGATGATCTGTTCCACATCAGACCTTCGCGTTGCACTGTCTACAAATATTTGCTGTCCTAGAAACACCGTCCGTCACGAAGGTCTCCGCTCTTTTCCACGCCTTACTCTCTCCAGCCGCTTCTTTAATTGCCGCTGTCGCTATCCTTAATATTGCCTTCGCAACTGGATTCTAATTTACCGCGACTACTTCGAGAAGAATTCTACTAATCTTGACCTTACTTCTCGTTTGGGAACTTTCACATTCTGTCTGCTCACCTCGGTCCCTCGCACGATTCAGTCGTCATTCTCGATTCTCAAGCTCCCACCCATGGATGAGACCTACATATGCCGTCAATAATCCGATAGTACTCATCTTTACAAACAAATCTCATCGCAGCCGCTCTTCCTCGAGGCAAACGTTAGCGGTCCGGCTGGAAGAAGTGCGGCTTTGGGTAAGTCGCCCTGTCCTTCGAAGTTCGTATCTTCAACTGCCTTTCCACGTACCGAACCAAAAGGACGAACGCGGGACTCAGACTATATAAGCTAGTTACTATGTCTGTCGGTTGTTCAGCATCGTTCAACGTGTTTTCATATCTCAAGCCCACACGAACCGAACAACCTCTCTCAGTATGAAGCTCTCCACTCTTTTCATAACCTCACTCTCCTTCATTCCTTCCCTGATTGCAGCAGTCGCTATCCCCGATGTCGCTCCTCGCAACGAGACTCTTGCCAAACGAGGTGGCGAAGTAAACTATATCTCCAACTGCCTGCGAAAGGATGTCGGCGTTGTTCCATGGGAATCCACTTCCTACACCGCTTCGTACATCGCCTGGTACTCGAACGTCGACAACACCCAGAGTGGAAACGATGTACGTCAATGGCTAGAGTTTCTTATTTCCCATTCTTTGACCTCAACTGATTACCTCCCCCCTGCGGCAACCAAAAGCACCCCGACTCGCTTTCCAGCGAGTACAGGGACTGGGGTGCTGGAGGCAAGTTAAACCCTAGGTTACAGCTGGGAGCCCCTACCACAAGCTAACTTCCTCTCTCTTAACTCCTAGGCGACTGGCTTCACTGGGAAGGACAGCAGCAGAATATATATTTCCCTGACTCCGGGGTCACCGTACAGACGCACATCGAGAGCGACGGTCGCAACCGAGCGTTTACCTCGTATGCTGGATGGGCTCAACGTACCTCTGATGGTAAAGTGTTCAATTGCTACAGGGTATGTATCAAAGCTTGTTACGGTTGTGGATAGCAGCCCCTTAATGACGGGTATATCGGGATCTCTTAGGATAATGAGCGCCAGATCTTCACTTGGGGTCCCCCCGTACCAGATGGGACTAGCTTTGCTATCATTTGCAAGTCGATGTACTGGTGTGTCTAAATATATTGAGCCTCAAGGCTTAGTGTAATTTTGCTCTGTCTATGGTTTGTCGAGCGCGTATTGTCGGTGGGCCATTTTCCTTGTGGTGCCAGGTGCTTGGTGGCGGCGAGGCTTTTCATTCGGCCAAGAGCTTTAAAGTGCTTATTCTTCATAATTTGGTCAGCTGATGGAAGTGGTATTAATAAGGAGTTGTATATAGACTTATGCGAAGGCGAGATCAAGAATGAAGCTGTTAGATTTGACGATACTGAACGGAAGTGCTGAACGTTGGTTGTTTCGAACATACAAGATCAAACAAACATCGACGGGTGTCATGGCAGTCTTTCACACATCGTCGACAATGTGCCCTCCCCCAGTGCAATGTTCCAGAAAACCACGGGCAGACAAACGGCCCCGAAGCTCTCAGGCGGCTCTGTGGGGCGTGGCTTTGATCCAGGACCAAATGGATCGCTAAAGGTGGCCCACCGTTGTGCCAGTCAGTCTCGACTGCCTCTACAAGCACCTACTTATGGATCCAAAATGCCCGCAAATTGACCAGCAGCTACCTTTTCATGGATAGCGAACGGGAGACTATCCGAGTCGTTAAATCAACCGAACAGTCATTTACTTTGCACCGAGCATCGGTCTATACTCGCATCGATGACATTTATCGCACGAGGAATTGGATATCGTGATAATTGGCTACCGGATCGCCTTCAGTGCAAACCGCTGTGGCGGAATATGCGCAGGTGCATGCAGCCAGTAGCCTTTTTTCACTGGGCTCAGGGCGTGTGGACATATTTGCCCGATTCAGCCATCCAAGGACCTCACCCTCACTAACCCAAACAGGAGATTTGATAGACCTCTCAGCTCTGACCAAGAACACGTTTCTCTATAAGACTGTGCGGGCGGCAGGCGACTTGATGACTCCTCTACCAATCCTAATCTCTACTTCTTTTCTCCCCAACGATGCCGAAGGAAAGCAGGGAGATTGTGAACGTTACAGCCGCTCTCAAGAACATTCTCGATAATTACCCCGCCGGGTCAGCTTCGTTGCGCGAGATCCTCCAAAATACCGACGACGCTGGAGCGAAGACCCAGGCACGCTCTGCCCACTTTCTATCACAACTCTACCATATGATCTAACAAGCAACGTAGACTTTTATCCTAGATACCCGTACCTTTGGCGTGAACTCGCTCGTCGACCCGGTCCTTAGCCTTTGCCAAGGCCCTGCCATCCTCGCAACGAATGACGAATACTTTAAGGATAAGGACTGGCTTGCCATCAAGACAATCCTCGACTCGTCCAAGAAACAAGATGAAGCCAGTACGGGGAAGTACGGCTTGGGGTTTCGATCATGCTACCATGTAATGCGCGTTCGAGACCGCAATTTGAACTGGGACTGACGCGCCCCCTGGCTCAGATAACAGATAACCCCCACATTCTATCAAAAGACCAGCTCCATATTTTTGATCCACATCAAAGGACGAAGAGGTTCGCCGGTGGCTTTGAGCTCTCTACGCTCCGTTTACCCGATGCCGAGGGGGTGATCGACCGTGAAGCATACAAGGATCACTTTTCCACCTTCTCCGCCGTCTTCAAGCCGGAAGATGATGTTTACGCGGGAACCGCCATCAGACTCCCCCTGCGTTTACCGGGATTTAAAAGCGAGCTCAAGTCGACTCCAACAACGGTTGCGGACGCGCGCCAAAAGTTCAAGGACTTTATCGCGAAGGAGCTCCCCGAAGCCATGCTCTTCTTGAAGAACATCACCGAAATCACATTCAAGGAAATCGACGAGAACGGCGACGAGACCGTTCTTGCTACCGCCAAAATGGAGAATCCCAATGCCATCGCGTCGCAAGGGACTGGACTCCACGCGCGGCACGCAGAAACAAGCCACGATCTCATCACGGTCACCATACAAATCGGCTCTGCCCTTCCTCGGACCAGTAGCTGGACCATTGCGCACTACGTGGAGAAGTACGAGACTGCATCCGCCCACGTGGCTCGGCGTCTCAAGCGTCCCCAGAACGAAGTCGAGGCGGACATGTTGACGGACAAGCTTCTTCCTCGCGTGGCTCTCGCATTCCCTCTTTCCCAACCGGAAGCCACCGACGCACCTAAATTGAATGGTCAACTCTTCACTCTGCTTCCATTGCCCATCGTCACCAACTTCCCTTTACACATCAATGCCGTCCTGGCTCTCGTATCCGATCGTCAGCATTTGCGAAACGCGCACGATGTCGCGGAGGGTACCCGCGAAGAGTAAGTAACACACGAAATTTTTATGATCATCACGCCTATCAATTGATTCGCGCTCCCAAATCTAGGTTACTCGTCGAGTGGAACCGGGTTGTATTCTCTGAGCTCGTCCCCAAAGCATGGGCCTCACTTCTAGACCGCCTCGTAGCTCTATCTCATACAGACTCTTCCGGCATTTCGTACCCATCCATCGACATTTTGGAAGCGTGGCCGAATCCAGTCTCAACCCAGGACGGAGACCAGGGGTACTGGTATCCAGCCCCAGCCCGTCTCCTGGAGGAAGCCGGCTCGAAAGCCGTTTGGCCGTTGCACGGGAAAACTTCTCAATTCTCTACTCTCAACGATGTTCTCGTGGTCAAGGAAGGAGATAACGTGGCTCTTCTCGCCCCACTCAAAGAGTGCGAAGTTCCTCTGGTCGTCGTCCCTGAAGGCGTATATAGACTTATCGAAAAGTCGGAGTTCAAGAAGGCGATCCTGTCCCCTGAAACCTCTTGCCCATACTTGAAGGTGACTAGCCCAACTTTATGTAGCGAGTTCGATCTTGCTTATCCTTCTGCCGTTCTGAAGAAAAACTCCCGCCTAATCTCCGACCTCGACGCTGCTGCCAAGCGGTTGATATGCGACTATCTCGTCTCCGCCAAAAATATCCGACTCATTCTAGACCTTCCAATCATCCCTCAAGTCCAAAAGAATCACACCTCCATCACGTCTCATGGCAAATACATCATGGCAACCAAGTCCGAAGCTTTGGCCTTGAGCAATGCGGACCCAAACTTGCTTTCCGCAAAGGCAATGTCGGCTGCCACTCGACAACTTCTTCTCAGCGATCCCGGCAGAGTTCGGTCTGTTGATCATACCGATATCGTCCGCTATCTAGAAGACCAAGTCCCCACGTTCGGGGAAACGACATTGGCCAACATCACGACTGGCGTGAATCAGATGACGTTCGATTGGTTGATAAAGTTCTGGAGCTGGCTTGATGGATGGGAGAAGCGCGACGACCTATTCAACAACTCCTCTTCCTGGAGCGCGATGCAGAACTTGCATGCTTTACCTATACGCCTGTCCGGCGGGAGGCTTGCTCTTCGGCAGATTGGGAAGTCCGCCATCCGACCAACGAAACTAGATACCAACACCGTTACGGCGTTGACGGCTGCCGAAGTTCCGGTACTCGATGGTTCAATGTCGAATGGCTCGGCTGTTCAGCACGTCTCAAAGGCTCCCAATGATGTCGTATTCATCCTCCTAAGCCTTCAAAAAAAGCAGTCATTTTCCCACCTCACCCAAGAATCTCGCCAAACGCTCCATGAATTCTTCACCCAACAACTGTCCGACTATCTCCGGTTTAATCCTCGAACTCGTTCTCGAGCAACGCTCAATGCAGAGTCCCGCATCACGTTGAGAAGGCTACCCATTTTTCCTGTCATCAATCCCGGCTTACGAGACAAGAACAGCATCACGCTTGACGTCGCTCCCGAGGAAGCTTGTTTCGTGGACGACTCGGTTCGGGTGATCCCAAACATTCGAGGCGCACCCTTTGTCAGCCATGACCAGGGAAAGCTTCTTCACACCGCCTTGGAGGAACGGGACGTTTTCGGAGAGATCGCCGTCCTGCGAAAAGCCATCGGCCCGGATGCGTGGTATCAGCAAGACCGCGTCCCTGGTCTTCTCTCAGCCCTCATCGACAGGTTGATCAACCGCCTGAACGAGCTGGGAGACTCTTCTAGGTCGATTCTTGCAGAATTGCCGTTTGTTGAAGTAGAAGGTCGAGTGGATCGGCAACGTCCAAGTCAAGTAGTTGATCCAGCTTCGGATCTTGCTGGACTGTATAGTCTTGAGGATGAAGTTACACCTATCGGAAAGTTTGCGAGCGAAGGACCGGGATCATATATCAGCCAGCTCCGAAACTATGGGATGGTTCGCAACGCATTGACGCCTTCCGCAATTGTGGAGCGGGTTACCCGAATCTCGGATCCGTCGAGGCCGATGCAGGAAAGATCCAAGAAAGCGTTGCGATTGCTGGGGCTCCTCGACTCGTATACTCGGTCTGAGAAGAATAGACTTCCCACCGAAATCGTTGACCTTATTTGCGACTCCGCATGGCTCCCAGTTGACGACAAATTTCGCAGACCATCCGAATGCTGGGATAGTCGGAGGAAGGACGCTTTGCTTTGCGACTTGGTCCTGCCACGGATTTCCATCACCGTCTCCAATCACCACCTTCGGGAGTGTCTTGGATGGACACGAGTTCCGTTTGGGACCCTCCGATCACAACTTCTTAAAGTGGTTGAGACCGAGGCAAAACAACTAAACCTGTTCGAGGCAGGGGTTGTGGATAGAATTGAGGCAGTACTCAAGGAGTTTGCATCGGAATTACATGCAAGTCGTGTCTCGCAGGAGCAGATCGAATCGATACTGGATGCTTTAGGAGATTCTGCTTGGGTCCCTTATTCTTCGAGGGAACGATGTGTGGGTCGGCGAAGCATGCTCAAGCAGATTGACCTGGGCACGAAATACCATGCAGTTTCTGCGTCCTTGCTTCGGGTTGCTGGAATGGAGTCGCTGCTGATAAAGATGGGGATTCCATTTCGGTAAGGATTCGTATATTCATCCGGTGCAAGGTGCTAACGATCATGCTAGCCCTACTCCCGCTTCACTTTATTCTACTCTTAGGGAGATTTCCAAAGAGCTTTCGCAGACAGATGTCGAAATGACGACGCGAAATGAGCTGGTCCGTACATCAATCTTGATACTCGAGGAACTTTCTCGAAGTATCGAAGGTAAAGAATCCGAATTCCGCAGGACTCTAGTCCCTACCGAAGACTTCCGGCTTGTCTCGGCGCTCGAAGTCCTGTACAACGATATGGGTGGAGATCCTACAGGCCCACTTCCCGGATTCCAGTTTGCCCATCCGCTGATTTCTTCTGGACTCGCAAATACTCTCGGCCTTCGCCGACTGAGCGAAGAAGCCTTCTCCAGCGAAGGGGATGGCATTCAGTCTTTCCACATGGAAGAAGACCTAACGGTTCGGATCCAGAAAGTGCTACAAGACTATGATATCGATCACTCAAGTAATGAATGGGTAGCCAATGCAGATGATGCTGGAGCCGCCTCGATCACTTTCTTGATTGATGAAGCCAGCTTTGAAGGTCGGCGCATTATTGGAGGGTTAACCGACTTTCAGTCAGGTCCTGCATTGGTGGTCCACAACGATGGAGTATTTAAGGATGCAGATTTCAAAGGGCTGGGAAATATTGGACAAGGCGGCAAAGCAGGGAGGGTCGACACAATCGGTCGATTTGGTCTAGGAGCTCTATCATTCTATCACTTTTCTGAGGTACTAACTCCAACCAAGAGCGCCGGATTCCCTTACTAATGTTTTCCTGCATCAGCTCCCATGCATAATATCAGGGAAATCCTGTTTGTTCTTGGACCCTTCTAAGCAGTATTTACCACGCGGAAACGGAAATGTCAAGCGTTCCGCAGCCCTCGTTCCTTTAAGTTTCTGCATGAGGTGAGTCTCTCTGCTTGTGATGGGATCGATTATTGACTTTGTGAGTCCTAGTCGTTACCCAGACCAACTTAAACCGCTTGATGGTCTTTTTGGTTTCAGTTCTAAGCAGGAAGAGTATAATGGGGTAAGTTATGAACTTTGATGACTGCCGAGATCTCAGCTAAGCCGTAATATGGCGGTTAGACCATATTCCGGTTTCCACTTCGGACCGCCTCTCAGGCTAAGAACAGCAACCTTTCAAAGAAGCACTTCGATGCTATGGATATTGCAGACATTATCAACCGCTTCTATGCCTATGCCAGCCAGTCTCTCTTCTTTACCAAGTCAATAACGGAGATTGCTGCGATTCGCCGAACCCGGGACCTCAAAACGTCGCCAGTCTGGTTCGTTACGTCATCACGTGAGACTATGTCACAAGGCGCACAGGACGTGGTTGCAACCAACTTGTCTCTCAAAGTCAAGGGACCTCATACTGATGCTGTCTCCGAGCATTGGTTGGTCACCAGAAGCCAGGCTTCTAAGGAAGGATTCCCAACTCATCTCCAACCCCTCTTCCCTCTCCATCGCCTCCCCACTCCAACATTCGGCCTCGCCGTTCATTTGTCGGCAAAAAGTACTATTCGCAGCTCTCGACTTTTCGCCACTCTTCCGCTCCCAGTCTCCATCTCTCTCCCTGTTCATGTCCACGCGACCTGGATCTTAGCTCAAGATCGACGCTCTATTCGCTATGATGCGCCGGACGCGGGTAATCAACGGCCTTTGGACACGCAGTACAATGAACACATACTCGAAACGGCCATTGCGCCCCTCTACATCAAAACCTTAGCACTCGTTCTTGCACACCATCCCAAAGTAATTCGGCTATTCTGGCCTGACAAGGCTCCGAGCGGTCCCAGTCGAATTATTGCTACAAAGCTGTACACGCAAATTATTTCCACACAAGAGCCAGTCCTCCTCAGTGCACAGAAAAAACCAATTGCCCCATCGAACGCCGTTATTCAACTCCCCACCACCCCGCTCGCAGTCAGCAGAATTCTATCAGGAATCAAGGTTCCTAATTACGTCCCAAATCCATACTTTAACACCGGCTTCCTCGAAGACTGGGGTGGTTTGCGGTTCGTCTCGGCAAAGGAGGTTACGAACATCCTGCGTAATCATGCCACTGCTGTACAAGATCTGTGGCAGACTGCCAATCCCACATCGCCGGCGCTCAGTCTTAAAGCCGATCTTCTGCCGATATTAGACTATCTCATGAAGGAGAAGCAGAGCTTGGTTGGAATACCATTGCTCTTGCGTGGTGATCGGACGCTCGTAGAGTTCCAAAATGCGGGACAGCTCAAGGTCTTCGCATCTCACAGGGTTAATCTCGCCAAACTGTTCGGGCACGGTGTGGTCGTAAGCTCCGAGATCTCCGAAGCTTTTGCCGAGAATCTGGTCAAACAAAATCTCAATGTTGTATCGCTCAATCCACAAGGAATGCGAGACCTGCTTGCACAACACAGCGAGGCCATTATATCCGCGGATACGAAAGCCACAACCGGCGATCTCTACAACTGGCACAAAGATCTCCTCAAGTTCCTCACATTGCCAACGTGTCCTGTCAGGATCGAAGATTTGGCCGACCTTCCCCTTCTTCCGGTCGTCGGACGAGAAATGGTTGTTTCCTTAAATTACACCAGAAGTGGCGGGATATGGTGGCGATCCCAGTCCGAAAATCGAGCTTTGACCAACGTTTTGCTTCAACTGGACGTCATCTCCGTCGATGACCTTCCTGGGGAACTGCAGAGAACCACCACTAATGACCTCCTGCGTATCCTTCAGCTCTTCGAAAAGCTGAACCTTTCGCCAGAGGAAATTCTTCGGATGGTCGCCCCAGGAGATTGGGCTGCGTTCGCTGCCTATCTCAAGGCTTGGTTCACACCTTACCATCTTGCAGATCTATTGGCCACCGATTTTCAAACCTTGAACAAGCTTCCAATTTTTGAAGGGAGACAGGGCACAAGACTTTTATCATTCGTACCTGCGAGCCAAGTAGTGATGTTACCAGATTCGGTTCCGTTGGAGACTGTCGCCGGGTACCTACCCCCAGGAACTACATTCGCGACAGCCAGTCCCGAATTGAACGCGATTCTACGGAAGAGTCAGGGTAAAAACAGGAATTTGACGCTCCCCAACCTTTTCAAGCGGTTGCGCATTCCGACTCATCTTACTCCTGACGATGAGACCTCATTCTTGTCGTTAGTCGATCTCGTCGCGACGCACCACACTGGCCATTACGACAGCGAAATAATACCCGATGGAAACCGTGTTCTGCGCCGACCTTCCGAGCTATTCGATCACCGTGTCGAGGTATTTTCATCAGCGTTCGAGAGTCGCCCGGACCTCTTCGTCCACCCCAGCTTCCGAAACATGATTGACAGACTCGTTTATCTTGGAGTGAACCGCGAGGTGACATCGCAGAGGCTGATCGAGTGCATCCGGGCAGTAGATCACGACGCTCAAGAAGGTCAGGAGGTGGTACGTCGCGCAACGTGCCTCTGGGACTACGTCAACTCTGCGCCGCCAGAGCTCAGGCAGATTTCGTTCGATACAATTCGTGGACTTCGTTTCCTCCCTCGTCACACCCAACGCCACCCCTCCGACTCAGACTTCGATGTTCATGCTCGAGAACTCCCGGACGTGGTTTCCCTTGACGATTTGTGCGTCCCAGAGCGCGAAGTCATTGCTTGGACCCAGCGCGCAAGATTTACAATGTTCCCTTCACCCCACTTGAAAGCGGTTTATCCGAATATTGGTGAACCTACCGCGGCCAACGTTGTGAGTAGCTACCCGGGCTTGCTTTTTACTCCAGATTGTCTCACTACACGGACTTAACAGGTTCAACACCTCGTGTCCCTGATAAATCACGTTGCTCCCAATTGGCATCAGTCGTCTATCGTTCTCATCGACATCAGAAGTGTGTATACCTGGTTGCAGAACCAGAACCACGCAATTAAAGCCCAGCTGCGTTCCCTGTCTAAACTGCCTCTTTGGCTGAACATTGATTCGGTTGAGGATAATTGGATCTGGCGATCTGCCGATGAACTTGTATTCGACATTACTCACGACGCTGGAGGACACTTCGTGGTTCGGAATTTCTTGGATCCAGATTATCGCTCTTTGTTACTCGATGTCGGCGCGCATGAATATCAGGTGGCAAGTCTACCACCTCAAGCGACATCAAAGACCGAGATTCCTCATCCAGAGATGATGCGGTCCGGATGGAACGAGCTTCGACGAACGGGCCAGCTACTCGACATCTGCTTCCAAGTTCAGGGACAAGAAATTCAGGCACATCGAGGAATGCTAGCGGCTATGGTACCTCACTTCAAGACCGCCTTTGGGGGTTCCTTCCGAGAGAGCATCGTCATGACCGAAGACACCGATCTGCCCGTGTATCCGTTGCCCGAGGATGAGGCCGTATCGGCATTTGCTGTGCAGTGTGTCGTTGGTACGTACTGCATTTTCCCTTCTAGTGCGACTTTCCTCCCTGACCTGATAGGATAACCCCATAGACTACGTATATACAGGAAGGTTCACTCCTCCAACATTCTCGAACATCGATGGTGAGACCTATCAGCCCTAAGTCATTCTCAGGATTAACAATCGTGTATTGCAGAGGCTACCGCCGCCCTTGACGACTTACTGGACCTAATGGAGCTCTCGAATCTTTGGGACATGCCCGAACTAACGAACCAGGCAGTGCTAGCAATCATTGAGCTTAAACTCATTCGGTTTGACAACTGCGATGATGGTAGGTCTGGGTGTTACGACTAAAAGATCGCCGCAGCTTACGCATCTACTGTAGTTCTCGCACGTGCAGAAGCTAGTCAAGTTGAACTCCTCATCGAAATTTGTCGGAAAACGAAGAAGCAGAATCAGTGGATCTAGAACAGGATGGGCGTTGTAATTTTAACGGAAATGTCTTCACGTCATCTTTCAAGCTTTCATTGAACTTCGAATCTTTTGGTTGGCTAAGACAAGAGCGTGTTAGGTGTGACATCGCGGAAGCTGCCTCAGTCGGCCGGTCCGGTTCAGACCAACATAACAACGTTAACGTCAAACCAACTTCGACGGGTTGCACGACTCCACATGCTCAGGCTCTTCTCCGTCAAAGTCAACGTTGCGTCGCCAGCAACAAAGCACTTGAAAATAACCAGAAAGCTCAGATTAACATAATAAATAGTATTTTAGCAAGTAGAATCGAGAATCTTCCACCGAGGCCATGCCCGTTCCCCGGCCCGTACGTCAAGTGGTATTCAAACGTCGGCAACTCCGAGAGCGGAAAGAATGTACGTCACTTCTCTAATAAGATCGCCTCTCATTCTCGAATCTAGATCAATTGAGCCGTCCTGGATAGCAACCCCGGGGATCGACCGCATTACCGGGGCGCTCGCCCCTGGGATCGACCGCTAACTTTTTCGGACGAGCCCGGGGGGATCAACCTAGACATAAACCGCGTCCGCCTAGTACCGTGGGCAGCTGCCATCCAAGCGCCCCCGGGGTACATTTGCTCTCCTAAGAGACGATCTTGGGGGTGCTCAAACACCCCACCCCGGGGGTGAAGGGACGGAGAAATCGGAAATTAAAAAGAATAAGTACCTATATACAATATTCTATATACAACATGTAATGAGATAGATCGAGGTCAAATTGAAAAGTGCGCGGTCTAGGAAACGCGGCGGTTGGGGGGGGGGGCTTGAAATCCCGCTTATAGCCGAACTGAGCCGAGGGCTCCTCCGAGGCCGAGGGACGGCACGATTCGGCAGGGCCGGCACGCCTGCCGAGCACGGATGGCTCAGACACGGAGATGTGATATCCCTATTCAAAGATCCCACGGGGCGGCATTGTTTCGACGAGGCACAAAGGTAGAGTATACGGAGGGCAAGGCAAACTAAAAAAGCTAAAGGAAGCAATTTATTGACATATATAAGGATTTTTGTGCTGATTAGAGTCAAGTTGCGGTGTTGGTGGCCGGATTTGAGGCAAGTTGGTTTTGGGAGGGGATTTCTCACACCCTTTCTCACCCGACAACAAGAGATCAGATGATCTTATAGTAAAATTATGGAGTCTAATATAGTCGATTAAATGAAAAATACAATTAGGAGGAGTTTCAAGTGCTTACACTACTGACATAAATGCTAAACCGGGCCAAATGCGAATGTAACCCTCATAATTCGACCATTCCTAACTTCCAGACATGTTGAAAGGGTGATATCTTTTACAGGAAATATGTATAGTATTGGATAAACAGGTTTCAGGTGCTTCGGGGTGTATGTGCTTTGGGGCTGATGCGGAAACTGTCGATCTCTCCCTAAACGGGTGTGAACAGCCAGATCTAGGTGACTGTAGGGGAGAGACTACGTTCTCACAGTCTGGTTACGTAATGCTTTCTATACTGCTCGCTAACGCTCGCCTTAACTACAGACTCCTCGACGACGCGATCCTAGCCGACGTTTAAGCGAAGCGTCGGCCCTCTCTCTCTCTTTCCTTTAATAGTAGTAGCTCGCCTCTCTTGTCTTCCGTGTCTCGCCTACTCTACTTCATCGGACCGTATTTCCACTCCGTCTCCATGTATATAAGGAAGTCAGAGCAGTTGTATTGTCCGATAACTTTCAACTAATACAGTCTTACGGCCACTGAACACCTGGCGTGAACGCGACTTTAAGACTATCAAACAAACTCTACGAAAATACCAACTCAAGCACGTGAGATCGCTTACCTCAGCGTAGCGACCTTACAGTGACAAATATATCTAACTTGGCATACCGCTTTTTTCCATGCAAAGTGGATGCAAGTAGCTATATTAAAGTGGTTCGATACCTTGGGTGGGCTTTTAGTGGAAGCCTTCCACATAATACAGTTAATCTATGGCAGGGGCAAAGGCCCTCTCAGCAGTTCACCACTCATGTGCCCTATTATCACATCTACAGCCATTTCAAATTAATTTTATAGTATTTACAACTACGTCTGGCACCTTCAATGACCAATCTGTATCAAATCCTGTCCTTTGGGAGTATAACATGTGTGGGGCATTTCTGATGCAGCAATTCCATTTTGACCAAATTTAATGGCGTTCAACTGTATCAAAATAAACTCTAATATACCTAAAATGTATTTATACATAGTTTTATTCTTACAGCGCAGCGATCCTCGGGTCTAAAACTCCCATACTCCCCCAGAGCTGGTTCCCCAGAATTAGCGCCTGAAATTAGAAGACTGACACATTTATCGTAATCCAAAAACTTCCCCAATGAGCACAAAATTCGTTCATACTTTGTTTGAGGCTGATTGGTGGAAAACAGGAGGATTTATGAGCCAGTCAATATGCAGCATGAATCCCAAGCACGCACGCTGTTCAGGATATTTGCTCCTGTTTACAGGCTTCGATTTTCGGCAGGGATGCCGGCCCTGCCGAATCGTGCCGTCCCTCGGCCTCGGAGGAGCCCTCGGCTCAGTTCGGCTATAAGCGGTATTTCAAGCCGCCCCCCCCCCGCGCTGCGTTTCCTAGACCGCGCACTTTTCAATTTGACCTCAATCTATCTCATTACATTTGTATATAGAATATCGTATATAGGTACTTATTCTTTTTAATTTCCGATTTCTCCGTCCCTTCACCCCCGGGGTGGGGTGTTTGAGCACCCCCAAGATCGTCTCTTAGGAGAGCAAATGTACCCCGGGGGCGCTTGGATGGCAGCTGCCCACGGTACTAGGCGGACGCGGTTTATGTCTAGCTTGATCCACCCCGGGTTCGTCTGAAAAAGTTAGCGGTCGATCCCAGGGGCGAGCGCCCCGGTAATGCGGTCAATCCCGGGGGGGAGTGCTCAGGTCTACTGATCAATTGACACCATTCCCCTTATACTAACTGAAGCGGCCCGACTTGCTCTCTCATGAGTATAGGAACTGGGCTACCGGAGGCAAGTTTCACCCTCCCGGGTGGCCAGAAAGCGCTAATAAAAAATAAACTTTGCTGAATCTGGGGTCTTCATGCAAACGCGCATGGGTAGCGACGCTCAAAGCAGAGCGTTTACCGCCTACACCGAATGTGCTGCACCTCAGACGGTAAAGTCTTCCATTGTTACAAAGTACGCATTTGAAGCTCGGTCCGTTCCGTGGATACTGGCCTAATTATGATGGAGGTTTCGTAGGACAATGGCCGCCAGCTGCTGTTTTGGGCTCCTCCCGTTCCCGATGGGACCAACCGTGGTATCAGTTGCCAAGCAGCCTACTGGTGTGTCTAGATGTATCGGTCTTGGAGGTTGTGTATGCTTTTGCTCTGTCTGTAATATATTTTGAGCGGACGTTACCACCGCGCAATCCTGTCTGGAACTAACCATTCATATGAAGCCTTCGGGGCAGCGCGGAGTATCGTTTACCAAGAAGACCTGGAGCGCAGATTGTATCATTGATAGAATCAAATGTCCGCATCAAAATTATGTGTGTTCAAGAGGATTCGGCTCTCGTAACAGCAGCCTTCCGGAACAGTCGTTGAGTTTCCCTTGCGACTGGGCAAGATGAGCCGCCTGGACTGCAAACTCCAGGAGGCTTCCTGAAGGGCAGGAAACTATTTAGGGACTTAGGAAACATCGGATAGTTTGATCTAGTCCGTGTATAGGAAGCTTCGGAGGGCCTGTGGTCGCTGAATTCAGAATTTTTAAGTTCAGCCACCGGCTGTCACTTTCGTCTAACGACTTCAACCAAACACTAACTACCACGCTAGTTCCATGGAGATTAAAAAGACTGTCAACCCTTTCATGCTGCTGATTTACGATTGAACCAAAAATTCACACACTCCGGTAGTCTGCGGATAGTGTACACTTCATTAGCGTTTCAAGTTGCCGAAACGACCGCCAACTTCATAAGCCAGGATACTGTAAGCGCTAAGGCCGATAGATGATTGGGTGTTCCCTATCTGGTTGAGCGTTGTCGGTCAATGTCCGGGGCATCGCTCTCCCGGGTGAAACCCTGACAACAAGATCAGCCGTTGACAACATTCACAGTCCCTCCTACCGCAAACTTCATAAACCCTACAAATGCCGTTGAAATCACAGTACTGGCCATCACCATGCGCACTACTACCGTGGTTACGCTTCCTGGATGGGTAATGTGAGCGTTGACGCGTCAGGTGTCGAGGCCGCAGCATAGTCAAACGGGGGCTGTGTATGTCCTCTTGGAGACAACATCGTGACCTTTCGAGATCCACACTTTAACCCGCTTACCAGAGCGGTCTAAACAGTAAAAATACGGGGCGATCAGTTTATATAAAATGGTAGTTACTTTGGAGTATCTGGCCAAAATCAATATGAGTCTTCGTGTCTCATATTCCACATTTCTTGCCCTCTTCGAATTTCTCTCAACATGAAGCTCTCCACTCTTTTCATCACCTCACTCTCCTTTGTCCTTTCCCTGATTACTGCAATTGCTATCCCCGACGCAGCTCTCGATGAGACTCTCGTTAAACAAGGCGGCGAAGTGCACCACCTGTCCAACTGTCAGCGAATCGGTGACAACAAGGAGTCGTACACGGCTTCGTACGTGGCTTGTTACATGAAAGTCGACAATTCCCAGAGCGGAAACGATGTACGTCAATTGCACTATAAGCCAATTTTCCCACTGGTAGATTCAGATCGTCTGACACCTTCAATCCCTCCTGGTTAAAGCGCCCCGACCTCTCTCTGACGAGTATAGGAACTGGGCTGCCAAAGGCAAGTTTAAACGAGCCGGGCAGTCAAAAACTCCGTCACGAGCTAACTTGTCCTCTCTCGATTCCGTAGGCGACTACCTTCACTGGGAAGAACTACAGCAGAACATCTATTTCCGCGACTCTACTTTGGGCTGCGCCAGTTCCAGACGGGACCGATCGTGCCATCTTTTGCCAGTCGATATACTACTGTGTCTAGTTGCGTCAAGCCTAAAGGCTTATAGTTCTGTGTTTGTAATTTATTGAGCGGCTCGTTATTTCTTCCCCGTGATGCCTTCGCAACAGCGCGACCTTTCTCTTGAGAACGAACAATCTGCAGGCGAGCACGCGGACCCCTAATTCAGAAGGCTTCCCGCAGCCCAGCCAAACTATTTAGGACCTTGGAATACGTCGAATATTTTGATAGAACCCGCGTACATGGGGTCCTCAGAGGAACCCGCCACTGTGAAGCACGAGACCGGAAAACTTCTACGGGTTCCCCTGAAAAGAACTCCTTTTCCCAGTGAGCCTGGATGAATAAATTCCGGGACTTGGGGTCATGGACGAGTTGCGCCCGGAAATGTGGTGCAAAATCGAGTAAAAAAAACTCCGGTTTCCGGGGTCACTTGAGGTTTTGTCCAGGATGTCGGTATATTTTTCTACGGGCCTCGGAGTAAAAGTTTTCCGGTTTGGAGCTTCACAGTGGTTGATGAATAGCGAACTTGTAATGACATGGATTCGATAGGACAATTACCGCCAGCTCTTCTTCTGGGCTCCTCCTGTTCCGAATGGGACTGGCCGTGGGATCAGCTGCCAATCGATCTATTACTGTGTCTAGTTTTGTTGAGCCTAGAGGCTGGTAGTTTCTCTCTATCTGTAATTTATTGAGCGCCCCGTAATCGCAACGTGCTCTCGCTGTCTGCACGAATTGTCCTTGTGATGCCTTCATGACCGCGTGACCTTTCTATTGAGAATGAGTAATGTGTGTGGGCGGGCACCTGGACCGCCAAGCCGGAAGGCTTTTCCGAAGCCCGACCATGTGAGGACGAGGCGTCGGTCTCACGGTTCGTCTCACCTCCGAGGTTCTACGTGCATTCCCCGACGCCACCTTTCCCCTCAGCGAGTTATGAATTACTAATGCCTAGCGTTTTCTAGCCGAAGCGAGCAATGACAAAGCATTACCAAGATCAAGATTACTAATTGAATGACCAATGATGACTGATTTCTTACTACTCTAAGACTCATAACACGGCTCGCTTAATCTAGTGTACGCGTTCCTTTGCTACCGGACCGCGATACCACTCCGCTCGTAGTATATAAGTAGTGCAGTTTGTATCGTAGTACCTTAGCAATCGTCTAGTGTTGCCGGCGGTTCGGTTTGGTTTGGTTCGGTTTGTAAACCGGTTCATGATCTGGCCAAAGTCGGTTTGCGGTTCCGGTTCCGAACCGAACCAGAACCGAACCGGGCCCAAACCGGTTCGAAACCGGTTCGATTGCTATACCACACAGTGTAATTGTCGGGAGAATAAATATAGTTTAATATGGAATGTAATAATAGACAGGATGTGAAGCTCAGTAATCTCCTCTAGTCTTCACGCTCTGATAAATGATCTTCCTCCGGGAAATACAAATCGGCATCAAAAAGCACATCATCTTCAGCAATCCCATTATCGATCCGAATGAGCAAGAGACGTTGAATTGTGGTACGCTCATGACATGTCATGCGCTTCTCGCGGCGACGGCGATAACCAGCTTTGAGAAATTGGAGGGCTTCAAGGCGAGTGGGTGAGAGTCGGTTGCGGCGCTTGGTGTCCGTCTCGCCAGCACGACTCCAGATGCGTTCTACCGGAGTTGCAGATCCCTGGATGGCAAGATAATCAATTACCATTTTGCTGAGCTAGGGATATTACGAAGCGTGCATCTGATAAGGCAAAAATAAGACAGTGTGAGTACTGGCAGGTCACTCTCAAGACCGAGATGACTTCACCTTCCAGAATTCAAGAGCGGTGGGGCCACCACTAGAAGATTTCATGTATCTTTATAGTTTTTGGCCCCGTCAATCCCGCTGTGGCTGATATTCCTGCTGGCAACCTGGTTAAAAGGGATACGGTCAGCTGGCGACCTCGGTGATTTCCCAACAGCGGTGAAAACAATACTGACCTCTATCAGTGGAGCCAAACCTCAAAAGTAACGAGTATTTCGGCATACCACCCGGGTCTTGGGCAGTTCCGACACTCCTACCATGAGAACGGAGGGATATCAAATTTCAGCACCGGTGAAAGTGGAATTGCGCAAGAAAAGCTCGCCATTATGAGGAAAAATGGCCATGGCGATGCGCATGATAGGTTGCTGAATCGGCGAGATGCATTTGACACCGATCGCGGATCATGCAGGAATGAGGAGAGAGGTCTGGGAAAGTTGTTGACGGCACGGGACATGGCTGGGGACATGGCCGAAGATCACATAGAATGACGTCAGCCTAAACCGGTTTGGTTCTGGTTCGGTCCGGTTCATGAACTGGTTCATCTGAAGACCAATTCCGGTTTGCGGTTCTGGTTCCGAACCGAACTGAACCAGAACCGAACCGACCGAACCGGCTTTGGAACCGGTTCCTCTCGAACCGGCGGCAACACTACAATCGTCTCTTATAATCATTCCAATGGCCACTGAATCCCTACTCGTGACCAAATACAAGATACGGTTCTCCGTGAGTCGCTGATATAATCACCGCGACTTACAGACCAGAACTATTTAGCGACTTGGAATACGTCCGATAGCTTCTTCGAGGCCGCGTACACAGGATCCTCGGAGCAACCCACTGGCGTCCAAGCCCTATTTTTAGATTTCGGCGCCTCCAGCGATCGTCTGTCACTTCCACTCCACCACTTGAACCAAGCCCCAACTGCAACGCTAGTTCTGTCATCGTTAGGGATTCAATCGTATATAAATCAATCGAAAGGTCTTTCCAACCTGCTCATCTGCTATTGAACGAAAATACAAACTACCCGCACCCCGGTGGTTTGCGTACATGGGGGGTTTTGTTTTTGGGGTTTCAAAATTACTCAGATCACCACTAAGTTCCGGAGACTGGAAGCGCCAAGGACACAATTTACCTTCACGTTAATTTTATCTGGTGGCGCGTTGCCAGCACAGGTCCGGGGCGATCGCTTTCCCGGCTGAAACCCTGACAACAAGCTCAGCTGTCGACTACATTTCACAATCCTCCCAAGCGCGGACTGACTCATGAGCCCTACAAATGCCGTCTGTACTACAACTCTATTCATCCGCCAGCGCAGTAATACCGTATTTGCGCTCTTTAACGGCTAGCGTGAAGGTTTGCGTGATGGGGTGTTCAAAGCGGCATATTCATGAGGAGGCTGTACTTGTCTGTTTTGGAGACCATCGTCACTCCCAACATCCCCACTCTGAACCACTTTACTACCACGTTGAACAAAGGAAAGTACTCTATGGTCGAGCTATAAAAGATTGGCAATTACATGGACCGTCTGCTCAACATCAACATCAGTCTTTTCGTGTCCCATATTCCCACTTTCTTTTGCTTTCCCTTGCAATCCCTCACTCCCTCTCTCTCAACATGAAGCTCTCCACTGTTTTCATTGCCTCACTCTCTTTCATCCCTTCCTTGATTGCTGCTGCTGCTATTCCCGATATTGCAACTGACATCGAGACTCTCGTTAAACGAGGCGGCGAAGTGAACTATCTCTCCAACTGCATTCGATTGGATTTCAAAGGTCCATGGCCAATGAACTCCTATACCGCTTCGTACATCGCTTGGTACGCGAACGTCGACAACACCCAGAGCGGACACGATGTACGCCAACTCGTCTTGTAAAGGCTCCGTTGGATCAGGATCAACTGACACCTACCCGTCCTCATTAAAGCGTCCCGACTCGCTCTCCAACGAGTATAGGAACTGGGCTGCAAACGGCAAGTTTAACCTACCCGGGTGATCAAAAGTCCCTATCACTGGCTAACTTGTCCTCTCTCAATTCCGTAGGCGACTACCTTCACTGGGAAGGACAACAGCAGAACATCTATTTCTCTGACTCTGCCGCCTCCCTGCAGACCCACATCAACGGTGATGCCCAAAGCCTCGGGTTCCAGGCCTACGCTGGCTCGGCTCAACGCACTTCCGACGGTAAAAAGTTCACTTGCTACAAGGTGCGTATCCGAACTTTTTTTATGGGTTGTGCAGGGTAGCCCGTAACGTTATCTTAATCCCGTAGGACAACGGCCGCCAGCTCTTCGATCAAAGCACTACCGATTCGGATGGAAACACTCATGGCAACATCTGCCACTCGATTTACTACTGCGTCTAGTCGCATCGAACGCAGAGGCTTTGTCGGTTTTCGGTCTGTCTGTAATCTAGCCGAGCGCTCGTTTATCACAACGTGCTCTTTTTTTTTCTTTTTTTTTTGCTTTCATCAATCGTCCCTTGTGACGCCTTCATGACAGCGCGGCCTTGGTATCCCGAATGAGCAAATCTGCGCGGCCACTTAGGCTGCCGAGACTCTCCGAACACCAGCCAAGTGCGAAGCAGCGGCAAGGTTTACTCTTGAATCACTCCCGCCGAGCTCTGAGTAGCCGGTGTCGCGTCGGCCCTGCACCGTCGGCCCTCTGGGGCTCCAATAAACGGCCAAAAGTGCTCCGCGATCAATTCGTCTCTCTCAGATTCACCAGTTCCGTCAGACTCTTGACAAATTCGGGATATGCCGAACATCTAGGTGCTTGAGGACTGCAAACTTTAGAAGAGTAGAAGCGCAGGGAAGGTAAAGGGAAGAGCGCCTCCTAAGCCTAGGTCCATGGTCCATGACGGAGCACTTTTGCGCGGCGTTGGTGATCTCAAGAGTGGCGTGCGGGCGTCAAATACCGAGAGAGGTGAAAGCCGTCATCGATGGTTGGCGAGGAATGATCGAGTTCCGGCCTCAGCATCGGAATTGAGAGCGATCTTTAGCAGGCTCACGTGGGACCTCGGGGATCCGGTTGCGAGCGCCTTCGGAGGCCACCATTGGCTATTTGAAGTCTTATTACGTCATTATTTCTGAGAATTATTACATAACGCGCCTGAACGGGTCTTCATCTCCGCCGAAATTACCGAAGCGCACTATTTTTGAGCGTCTTCTTGGCTCGGAAGAGAAACAGATTTCCCTGTCTTTGTCCGGCTTGTTCAAGACGGTAGCACGACCCGAATCTCCGGGTCCGTTTCTGTCGGACTTAAGGGCATGGGACGTCGCATGGAACCGCGGCATTGCGCTACCCTTGACGATACCAGGGTCGGTGGAACAAACAAACGTACATCTTACTTAGGGGAAGTACGTACTGCAGTCAACGAATCCTCGACAGCCGCTCGAAGCCGAAGTCGGTCCCAAACCAGGGCTTCGAACCAAACCTCATGCCCACCCCAGATACACTTCTTTGCCAACCTTCCGCATCATATCACCCTCGTCAGCACGGCCTTCAATTCTCATGGTATCAGTCGATGAAGCCGAAGATCACAACCACGACCTCTCCATGTCCACTCCTACGTCCACCATTATGACAACTCCAACGACCACTGCGGAATCGACGGCTGCGGATCACGACAAGGACGTGGAAATCGGCGTGGGTTGCAAGAGCGATCCGCCGCTACCTTGCGACTCTGGCGGCGGTGGAGGTGCCAATACCGTTGCGCCACCGTTTTCCGTGTTCACTCGAGGAGAGAAGTGGGCTTTGATTTCAATGGCTGCTCTCGCTGGGTTTTATAGGTGAGTGTGCTTTCTCTCATGCGAGGCTCGATCGACCGAAATGCTAAGGCATGCTTGGCTCATTCGCCATTTTCATGTACGAATTACAGCCCGCTCACCGCAAACGTCTATTTCCCGGCTATCCCACTACTCTCAGAAGATTTTGGAGTGTCGATATCGTTGATGAACTTGACGATAACCGTATACTTGATTTTTCAAGGCATCTGTGAGTTCCAACCCCCGTCATCAACAGCTTTACGGCGGCGCAAGACAGACCGACTGATGTGTATACCGAACGATATGTCTCACTTCGGCTAGCTCCGATGTTATGGGCTCCGCTTGCAGACACAAAGGGACGGCGGCCAATATTCCTTAGTAAGTCGGCATTTTCCCCTCCACTCCCCTATTCCCTCTTGCCGGCGGCAGCACACCACCATACCAAGATCGTGGACAACCCCAGCCACTGGGTTCGGGCTGTGGCTTTTTTGTGTTGAAAGGAGAAGGAAGGAAGCTTCAGCCCAAGCCGAGCCATGCCCGGCCGTCTACGCCGGGCTTGGCCCGCGGCAACCGGTCGTGCCGTCCATGCCGTTCATGCCGTGCCGTTTCCAAACACATCCCTCTTTCCTTCATTACTCACCCTCCGCGGCCTTTCCACCCGCAGTCTGCCTCTCCATCCTCTCGGTCACATGCATCGCGCTCGCACTCGTACCAACATCCAAATGGTGGCTCTTGCTCATTTTCAGGTGCTTGCAAGCGTCGGGGTCGGCGAGCACGATTGCCCTCGGCTCGGGTGTCGTAGCGGATATCGCCACTCCGAGTGAGAGAGGAGGGTTCTTAGGCTTCACGTTGTTGGGCGCCTTGGTGAGTCGCGTTGGGTTGATACGGGTCTTTCATAAAAA
Organism: Tulasnella calospora MUT 4182; assembly: GCA_000827465.1. Taxonomy (NCBI): domain Eukaryota; kingdom Fungi; phylum Basidiomycota; class Agaricomycetes; order Cantharellales; family Tulasnellaceae; genus Tulasnella; species Tulasnella calospora. Next base: position 51,103 of record KN823111.1, read on the forward strand.
GGTTGACCTGGACGGGGCATCTTCCGTTTTGCAGATGGGACCTTGCATTGGTTAGTGAAACCAGATGAATTCGG